>BKCH01000436.1:0-67671 GCA_008635985.1 Ficus erecta
ATAAAAATAATTAGCATAACAATATCACTTCCTTTCATAAATTTATTTCATAACTAAAATCATAAATAAAGTTTTATTAAATAGAAAAATAAATTGAAATAATTAAAACAAATAAAACAAATTTTAATTATTTTTTTAAAAAACTCCTCAAACCCCAAGTATGAAAAATCCCCAATTTGAGCAAACCCTAATTTTTATCCCCTCCCCACACCACCGCAAGGCAGTCGGAGAAAGAGGATTCGGCGGTGGATAACGTAGCGATCGTGGCATGTGGCGGCCGAGTTCGCGAGGTAGAGACGTGGTGTGACAAAGATGGTAGAGATCGCAGAGGAGCGTAGAGAGAGTGTGGGGGATAGGGAAAGCATAATGCCGTCATCGGTATCGCTGCCTACCATAAGGAGAACGAGAGGAGAGAGAGACATCGGTAGAGAGAGAAAGAGAGAGAGCACGAGGGAGAGAGAGAGTAAAAAGTAATCATTGGTAAAAAAATCCGGTCCAATAATTAAGTGGGACCAAAATTCAAAACATGTGCATTAAAAAGGTTATTGGCACAATTTTATTAGAGTAAAATGTGGTGTATGAATAATATTATCCTAAGATAAAAAAATTAAAAAATAAACTTAAAAAGAAAATGAGGGAATTCAAATAGTAATTAACTAATAGCATAAACCAAACTTATATATATATATATACAAACTAAAAGCATGAACTATTAGAGAGGGAGAGCACTAGTACAGAATATGGATACCACATGATTTTTAACCGTCGTGGTAATATTTTCACGACGGTTCTACACAAAAAACCGTCGTGATAAGCGAGTCTATCACGACGGTTTTTCAAGAAAACCGTCGTGGTAGGGTCCGTCGAAAAAAAAAATTTACGAATTCATTTCATTTCCCACGAGTGGCAAATCCGGAAAATTTAACTCACAAAATCAACATTTTTTCTGGAAAATTCCCAAATCTGTGTCTTACCTAATCAATTTTAAAGCAATCTAAATCACAACGACAATCAAAAATCACCGAAAAGGATGGATTTTTGACAATTTCTACGGAAAATTCCCAAATCAACATTTTGGAAGGAACATTGTAGATTTTTGACATTTTGGACGGAAAATTCTCAAATCCGTGCCTTACCCAAGCAAGATACATTTCAACTTACCGGATTGTCGAGCGTGGGTACGGGCGGAGTGGTAGAAAATATAGGGGATGGAGGAATGGCGGCGAGAGGGAGAGGAAAAAAGGCTCGGAGTTAGAGAGAGAGGGAGGAATGTTGGCTAGAGAGAGAGGGAAAAAGGCTCGGAGTTAGAGAGAGAGAGAGGAATGACGGCGAGAATGTAGAGAGGGAGCGGAGAGCGATAAATGGAGGGAGGATATGGGCGGTTTTGGGTTTGGAGTTAGAGTTTGTATTAGAG
Organism: Ficus erecta; assembly: GCA_008635985.1. NCBI lineage: Eukaryota > Viridiplantae > Streptophyta > Magnoliopsida > Rosales > Moraceae > Ficus > Ficus erecta. Next base: position 1,415 of record BKCH01000436.1, read on the forward strand.
AGTGAAAACGACTCGGAGTATAATGGGGTGAGAAATAAGGTATTTTTTTGGGTTTTAATATATGCTCCAAAAAGTTGAACAACTTCAAAAAATTTCAAAAAAAAAAAAAATGACCTACCATGACGGTTTTTTGACTTTCACGACAGTTTCGACTTCCACGTTGGTTTTCGGAAACTCTATTCCGCTCCGTATTTTTGCGCATTTTCCACGACAGTTTTTTTAAAAAACGGTCGTGGAATCCACTTTTTGTAGTAGTGGAGAAGGTGTGGTGTTTGGAAACGTAAAGTAGTCCAACTCCTCTCAAATGTGTGACTACTTAGATATTTTTTCTTGCTGTCGTCTAAAATAACATTGTTTTTCAAATGTGGTTTCATATTTTTTCATGCGTACTCCTCAATTATTACTTTCTCGTAATACCTAATAATTAATATTCTATCTTATTTACCAACTAAACTCAAATGTGTGCTACTTAAATTTTTTTAAAATTGTATTCATCTATAATATAATTTTTTGAAATATCACCCATATAATTGTTTTTTCCTTAATAGCCCTGCTAAATTTAGCTTCCACCCTTTTCTTTATTATTATTATTATTTTTTTTTTGTTTCTTTTTCTGTATTGGAAAAGTTTTTCTCTACTTAAATTTTTTAGTTTATTTTTAGTTCTTCCACCACCCTTTTTTTAATCTATTTTAGAGTAGTTCCCAAATGTATCACTACTTAAATATTTTTTCCCCCCTACAATTACAAATGTTAAAGAGGTAAAGACACATTTCACTCCCCTCCACTTTTCGCCCACTTGTTGTTCCTTTTATTTTTTTTTTAAATTTATTTTCTATTTTTGAAAAAGGAAATTATCATTTAAATTAAAACTAGATACAAACACCAATATCAAAGATAAAACAACCCGATGGTACAAGAGAACAACTATCGACTAAGACCGATTCTATTGCTAAAATCTGATAAAGTTCAGTGAAGAGGAAATAAGCTGAAACCCAATGACGGGAAAATTCCTTGAATTCCTTGGTAATCTTATAATTGAGAATGTACAAAGTTCTTTTTAAAAAAAATCTACAATCGATAAAATACTCTGATCGATCAAGAGACAATCACTTGCAGCATAGAGACTGCAATAAACTCCGCCTAGCTATAGTATTAATGAAACTATTAGACATATACTGCTAGAAAACAACTCTAGCGGAACACACATACAAAAACAAATCGGAGGTGGGGGAACTACCTTCTTAATTATAAAATTAAAATTAAAACTTAAAAACAAAGCATGAATATAAAACGACATTGACTACTAAATTATTGCCCCACATGGAACAACCACTCCGCCGCACGTCACAACTCAAAGCAAATCAATTAGCTCGATTAGAGATAAGAAATCGGGCACCAACTATCGGATCCCTAAGACATCGCTAGATCTCAAACTATCAGAAACTCATCGGGTTAGATTTGGTCAACAAACTTCCAACTAGGATCATCCGATTCCATCCCCATCGATACCACTGAACCGCCGATCACTCTCGTCAGCCATAACGGCTGCGGCGGAAGTTCCACTCAAAGAAAGACCCTAGTATATGAGAAATATAAAAAAGAGAGAGAGAAAGGAAATGAAAGTTATTTTCTCATTTTATTTCTTCCATATATATATATATATATATTTTAACTTTGTATTCTTTAATCCTTTTTCTTTGAACTTTTGTTTCCCAACTAAAATAATTTTTCTTAAATGTTTCCCTACTCGGACATTTTTTCATTCTAAAATAACATTGTTTTTCAAATGTGATTCTATGCTTTTTTTTTTTTTTTTTTTTCCATGCGTGATACTCAATTATTACTTTCTCATAATACCTAGTAATTAATGTTCTATCTTATTTAACTAATCTCAAATGTTTGACTACTTAATTTCTTTTTTCTTTTAATGCTCTATATATAATTTTTTTAAACATCGCCCTTATAAAATATTTTTTGTCCCTTAATAGCCCTGCTAAATTTATTTTTTTCCCAAATGTGTCACTACTTAATTTATATATTCCCTACAATTACACATGTTAAAGAGGCATAGACACCTTTCATCCCCCTCCACTTTCGTCCACGTGTTGTTCATTTTTTTTATTTTTTATTTATGATTTTCTTTGTTTGCTCTTTTTTTTTTTTTTTTTTTAATTTTGTTTTCTTTAATAATTTTTGTTCAAACTGTTATTTCCCAACTGAAATAATTTTTCTTAAATGTTTCCCTACTCGGACATTTTTTCATCCAGTTCTCTCAACTACTATTCTCACATAGTTCTCCCTAATTATTTCTTAATATAATTGTCAACTTTTTTTAATTTGTGACTACCTAAATATTTTTCTTGTAGTCTTATCAATTAAAATTCTTTTTCACCTCCCATAATTTTCATATGTCGGTCTTTTTTTGTGTGTTCTTCCACCTTTTTATTTTTTCTTTCTTTTTCTGTATTGGAAAAGTTTTTCTCAACTACTACTACTTCATGACTACTTTCTAATTAGTTTTCTATATGATTTGCCGACTTATCTCTAATTTGCGGTTACTTAAATATTTTTCTTATATTCATCTAAAATAATATTATCTTTAATAATATTATCTTTAATGTTCATTTTTTGTCCATGTTTCGGTCCTTTTTTTCTTTTTGTTTTGTTTCACCCCCCCCCCCCCCCCCCCCTTTTTTTTTTTTTTCCTATCCCTTGTATTGAAATATTTTTTCTCAACTACTATTTCTCATAGTATATAAAAACTAATTTTCTATCTAATTTGTCAGCTCCTCTCAAATGTGCAACTACTTAAATATTTTTTTGGGATAATACTCTAAATTAATATAATTCTTTAAGTTTAGTCCTTACAAATATTTTTTTTCCAAGGGTTAAAATTATGTTTCTCAAATTGTCCTTATTTAAACAATTTTTTTCTACAACTATCTTAATTAAATAAAATGGGCCTAAGAAGTTTCGACCCTGTCCCCTTAATTCATGTTTCGATGTCAGTATCATTCCCTTCTTTTGGTTATTAATCTGATTCTAACCTTTTCCTTTTGTTTTATGTACAAATGTGGTTATTATTTGTTACACAAAACTCCTGACTTTTCTTATTACAAAATTTTTACTATGGAAAAGTTGAGGGATGTCCATCCTTTTAATAGTTTTCTCTTTCTTACCATTCTCAGAGAGCAACCAACGAGCAAAATCAAAATAATAATATTAGTAATGGATTGCCTTGCTAAGATTGGTGGTGCAATTCTGGGACCTGTTTTTAACTATATGTTTGCACCAGTGGGCCATCAACTAGAGTATTTATTTTCCTACAAGGACAAAATAAAAAATCTCGAAAACCAAGTTCGAAAGCTAGATGGTATCATAAACATGATTTAACGTGTCACCGAATAAGCCAAAAACGAGGGAAATGCCATTATGGGGCATGTCCAAGATTGGCAAAAGGATGCGACAACTAAATCAGAGGCGGCAAAGCATTTCCTAGAACCTGATCCGGACCACACAAGAGCGAGGTGTTCATGTCGTTGGCCCCTCGCAAACTTGGCATTGCGGCGGCGGTTAAGCAAAAAAGCAAAGGAGATGACTGAGGAAATTGCACTTGAGATCGAAATGGCGAGCACTTTTGGCAATAATATTTCCTTCCGTCCTGCTGTACAACATTCTTTCGAGCAAAAAGACTTTGACAAGTTTGAGACGAGAGAGGAAACTCTGAGCGAAATGATGGAGGCCTTGCGGAATCCTGAGGTTAGAACGATTGGGTGTGTGGCCTTGGTGGCATGGGTAAAACCATGCTCGTTAAAGAAGTTGCACGTCTAGCTAAGGAAGGGAATCTATTTAGCAGGCAAATAATGGCTGTCGTATCACAAAATCCTGACATTGAGCGGATTCAACAAGAGATCGCCGATCAGTTAGGTCTGAAGTTTGAGAAAGATGCCGAAATTACCAGAGCAGAGCGACTCGCAGAAAGATTAAAAGAGGAGCAGAAGATTCTTATAATTTTAGATGATGTTTGGAAGGATCAGCTTGACCTGTCTAAAGTTGGAATCCGTTTTACGGATGATAGCAAGGAATGCAAAATAATACTGACCTCTAGATCCCGAGAAGTATGCAAGGCCATGGGTGCTGATGAGAAGACTACTTTCGAGATCAAAAGTTTAACTGATGAAGAAGCAGCGAATTTGTTTAACAAAATTGTGGGTGACATAAAACCTGAGTTCGAATCTTTAGTGGCTGAAGTGATTGGAGAATGTGGAGGCTTACCTCTTGCCATTGTGACAACTGCTAGTGCATTACAGATTAATAAGAGCTTGTCTTTTTGGAGAAATGCCTTGCTAGAACTGAAGCGATTGCCCACAGAAAGTGAAATTTACGAAAAGTTGCTTCAGGACAAGTTTCGATGCGTTAGGAAATGAAGCAAAGTCGTTATTGTTGATTTGTAGTGCACATGATGAAGATGAAAATGTGTCTCTTGAGGAACTGACGGGTTATGTTATGGTTTTGGACTTGTTTGGATATGTTTATACATTGAAAGAGGCAACTGACAGGGTGGAATCATTGGTAAATAACCTCAAAGCTTATAGTTTGCTGTCGGATGGCAATTATCGTAGAACGGTTAAAGTGCATGATGTTATCCGTGATGTTGCCATATCGATTGCCTCTGAACTAGAGAAGAATCCCATGTATTGCCTCAGACAGAGTGTTAGGTTGGAAGATTGCTTGAACAGGGAGAATTTCAAAGAGTTGTATGCAATTTCAGTGCCTGGAGGTGGTGGTATTAATTGATCAGCTTCCTGAGAGGCTGGCATGTCCAAGGCTCAAGTTACTAATGTTGAGTGGCCTGGAAATTACCGATAGATTCTTTGAAGAAACCAAAGAGCTGAAAGCATTGCGTTTGGATGTTAAAGGTGGAAACTACAACAAAAAAGCCCTTTAACGACATTTCAAAAATGTCGTAAAATGGATTCCACGACATTTTTGAAAAGGTCGTGGAATGGGGGTGCCGTGGAAAGTATTACATTTTTTATGACATTTTTTTAGATGTCGTGATCCATGTCGTGAATTCTTTGTCCTCGACATTAAAGTGGTGTCATCTATTACCTTCCGTTTGGTTTGTCTTTACATATGACAACAATTAAAAAATGTTGTGATTGGTATGTATCACATCAGTTCAAAAATGTCATCATAGATGTGTATCATAGCAGTTTTTAAATGTCATGATTCACACATATTGCAACAATTGAAAAATGTCATGATTAGAAACAATTTACGACATTGAAAGAATGTTGTTTTTGGAAAACCATGACATTCATAAGACGACATGGAAATCATTTCCATGACATTGGATAAGTATCATGTATTGTTGAATTATTATTTTTTTTTATTATTTAGAATTATAAATACAAATTTTGGAATACACAAATTATTGAAAAAATTAAATTTTACTAAAATAATATTATTGATTATTGATTATTTACAATTGTAAATACAAATTTTAGTTCATATAGTTAAAAAGAATACATTATTACACAACACGAAAAATAAAACTTTCGGTGTTAATAAATTTCTAAGAGCCAATGTCAATGCATTTGAATTGGAGGTCTTGTTCAAGGAATTCCTTGGTTATCTTTTGCTTGTTCTCATCTTCGAAGAATTGCCCCAGTCTTGCTCTTCTTTTTCACCATTTCGGGCAAGCTTCTTTCTCAACCTGGTTCCTCCTTTGGCTGCAATACAATAAAAATCAAATTATTCTCTCTCTCCACATCACATGTGTGCAAGTTCATATGCATGGAAACATATAATGATATACTAGGACCAATACTTCAAGATATATATGACTTTCTCATAAACATACCTCAACATAGCACCGAAGGTTGTTCGATGTATAGAAATCCCCCGTGTTAAAATATGAATGAGCAAATTCTTCAATACTCTCAAGCCTGCAAATCATTGTTCAATGTATATTATAGTTCTCATTCAGAGAAGTTGTCATAGGAAGGAAATGAAAGAAAAAGTTGCTGGATCCAATTAGAAATGGAAAGGTTTATACTTGGTTTTGATGACGAAAGCTAAAGTACCTATAAACAACACACCATGATCCAGAGATTTTTTTTTTTTTTTTTTTTTCATTTTTTCTCTCCCGAAAGATACCAAAAATCAGATAGTTGGCATCTATCAGCAGAATAGAAATCTAGAGCCACAAATGCAAATACAGATGTAAAACCGATTTCTTGTTCATATGAATTCTCACCTAGATAGAATCTAACAAACATTCAAAAAAATATATACATATGCTGTCTTGCCTTCAAATCTGGGAGAGGGATGTATATTCGTTATCAAAACGTCGACGAATAGCCTGCATTCACTTTGCATTAGTCAACCTCAACACAAATAAGATTATTGTAGTTTTTCCACTCCCCTCCCCCGGCAAGAAACACAGAAGATTAGAAGGGTATTATTATCTAACCTGATCAAGAGCATAAGGAGTATTCGTGTGCATATTAGTTAAAATGAAGGCTACGAGATTACTCCCACAGCACATAATGATAATACCTGCATCTGTAGAAGTTCTGTTGTGATACGTCAAAATGCTTCACTCTCATTGCCTTCACCCCGTTGGCCGCACAAGGAATCCATCTCATCAATGAAAATAATAGAAGGAGCACTATCACGAGCCATCTGGAAAAGATTTGACAATAGCTTTTCACTTTCCCCCATCCATTTTGAAACAAGGTCTGATGAGGAAACACTGCGGAGACACCACAGAGCTTGTCAATGCACCAAATTGAACTGATGCATAGAGAAGTAATACGAAATAATATTTTCTGCCCATAGGCAATCTGTAACATGTACATCAGAAGTACGACTTGCATCCTCAAAGAAATATGTAGAAAAATCATGTTACAAAAAGGCAATGTAAACACACATACACAAACATGGGCAATCTGTCTAATGAACATAAGGAGTAAGAAAAACATCCTGAATCAAATATGTCGAAGAAACATATTACACAAACATCAGAGGCAAGGAACATAATTTAATACAAAGTTCACGTATATGCACCAAAAACGAGTATCATTGTAGTTAGAAATTGTAATATAAAGTTTATGTATAAAGCATTTCACTCTAGTGCATTAAGCTTCTAAAAATACGAAGCTACAACGAAGAATGTCTATTAAGAACCATAAAGTCAACAATACAAGCCTATGCTAAAATCAAAGTCAACATTATATAAAACCTTTTTGATTAAAGCAACAGTGGAGGTTCTGTTTATTAGAGGGCGTGAACGAGGGCGTTCGATTTCGATCCAGCGGACGATTGTGGACAGGGCTCTGTTTTGGAATTGCAAAAACCATTACTACAAAATTGAAACTTGAAAGCAAATAAAATTGATAAGAGAAACAAATTACCTATGAGCATGTTGGGGGGAGATTCTTGTGCGAAGCAGAGATAAAAGAAACAAGGAAGAGCGGACGATTCTGGACAATTGATAACAGCAGACGATTATGGACGAGGCTCTGTTTTGGAATTGCAAAAACCATTACCACAAAATTAAAACTTGAAAGCAAATAAATTTGATAAGAGAAATAAATTACCTATGAGCATATTGGGGGGAGATTCTTGTGTGAAGCAGAGATAAAAGAAACAAGGAATAGCGGACGATTGTGGACGATTGATAACAGCGGACGATTGTGGAGGAGCCTCTGTTTAAACGCGGACGATTGTGGACGATTGTGGACGAGAGCCATCGAATTCTGGGTGGGATCTGTTAGCTGAGAAGAGATGGAAAGAATGGAAGGGAGTGAGAAGCTTTTTGGGGGAGTTTCTTATAATGAAGGGGGAGAAGTTGAAGGGAGGGAATAACGGAGATGAGGGAGGAAAAGCAACACAACAAATTTAAGTTGGCGGGAATTTGAATTTCGCCAGAAAAATTTTTGCCTTCTAAGAAGTTTTAAGTTGAATTGCCGCCCACTGTTTTTGATGAAGAATTGCCGCCTTTTTTTAGTTTAATTTTAATTTGTTTGCTCTAGAAGAATATTTCAAAAATTTATAATGAATTCAATATTTCTTAAAAAAAAAAACGTCTAAACTTTATAGTTAGAGTTTTTTTTTAATCGTATTTATATGATGTATATAGGTAGAAAAAAAACATCGAGATTTATATGTACAGTGCGAACTAAAAAAAATGTTCGATAAGAGTATAAATAGGAAAAAATATTTAACTAATTATTTGCATTTATAATGTCATGTATCTATCCCTTAAAAAATGTCTTCTTTAACATACAAGAATATCTCCTGTATAGCGGTAAAGTTAAATTTCAACATTTGTGGAGGAAAATTAATTTTCAAATATTATAACTTTAAACACAATGTAGAATAACTATAAAATGTTAACGGTAAAAATTTGCTAACAAAATGTATGATATGAAATATCTGAAATTAAGAGAATAAATAAGTGCAATAAAACAGAGAATATGAAGATTTATAGAAGTTTGTGATCTGATTCTTTGAAGAATGACTACGCCCTTTACTATCTTTAGTAGTTAGTTAGTTACCATACATTTTAATCTATCAAAAGTCAATTAGGGCTTTGAAAAGCTTACAAACTTATTTATATCCTGCTATGAGATAACCCTTTACAATATTTGAATTAACTTCAATATATTTCTATTATTCATAAAAATAATTATGTGAGTGCAAATCTCGACTGCGTAAACCTTATCTATTGATCAAGGCATGTTCAAACTTTATATTTGTGATATGACTTGCAATACTTTAATATCAAAGTTCCTCTTAGTTATCCATTTCCCATTGAGGATGCTGTAAGCATCATAAATAACTTGTTTGTTAAAGGCATCGAAGTATGCGTTTGCCTCTCAGGTTCGGACTAATTTTTCATCTCAGTTTTTGTTTTTTGTTTTTTGTTTTTTTGAAAAATCAACAAAAATTATAACAAGTTTTTAAAAAGTCAATCAACTACAACATAAAAACTTCATTTTAAACCCGTGTTCTAAACAAAGCCTTAGTCTTAGCTATCTATCAACATCAAACATATGAGTTTCATCGTCTTTTAACTTTTGTTTTTTTTTTATGGCATATTTTGTGGTTTTGATTGAAAGCTCTTCTAAAAAACTAAAGAACTTTTAAATAATTATTCAAACACTTTCAGAAGCAAATTTTGAATTTAAAAGGCCAAAAGTAGTTTCCAAGAAACTTTGTCAGTTGATTTTTGGGATTGCCCCTAAGAAAGGGTACACCTTTGAATTATTACTTCATCTATAGTGATTTCTGTTTTTTGACCTCCAATTAGATAAATCAAAGGTCAACATGACATATCTTACTAAAATTACCCCATACTAGCTAGTTAAAAAGGTAATAATAGATTACCACCGGTAATCTACTGGATGTCATCAAAATCAACATGGGTCAGTTATGGTCTCTCGTTGTCGAAGTTGATCTCCGATTACCAAAGAGTATTTTGAAAAGTAATCTCCCATAATATGTTCATTTCAAACACAAAATAACCAGTTGTTTCAAGCTCGATCGCCAAAAAATATCCTAGTACATTACTTACAGTAATCTACTAACGTTTCCAACTCCAACTGCCGAAAAGTATTATGGTAGATTACTTTTTGTAAGCTACTTGATTATATTTTATTACCAACACAAAAGGGACAGAGTCGATCACAAGAAAGCATTGGCTCGAAACTATTTTTTTAAGCATCCATTGTCTAATTCAATTATGAAAAAAATCTTTTAAAATCCAATCAATTTAGTCCAATTTATTTTAACATAATATACTAAAGTAAAAACTTTAAGCTAATAGTAATCATTGTCCGTATTTAAAAGAAAAAAAATACTAGAAAAAATATAAACACAAAAATAAATATCATCACACGATTAGCATGACAAGCCTGCCAAGGAAAAACATTTTCCAATTTGTCAATCTACTTTCAATTCTTCAATACATAATTTGATGATAGGTAGCTGAGATTCCGCATATCTCGGTACTCGGTTATGACTAGATTCGCTTGTAGCGGTACCAGCATCTAAGTATCTTGGAGGATTTGTTTCAAATATTTGAATTTCAAATATTGGTAAAGACAATCAGATTTCCTAGCTAGAATCTACTATTTTAAAGGTTATCCATACATTTAAATTCAAATATGTAATATTTTTGTATTTTAAATGTTGCCAAGTGTTATCTTTTCGAAGGCTATAAATACATGATAGAGTGGCTTCCGGAAACCCCATCTTATTCTTTGGTAGGTTACACTGCTTATAATTCTTAAAATATAGTGAAGCCCCCAAACGATAAAGAGACCGTAACTAGCTTTTAGATGGTGAACCTCTATAAATCTTTGTGTTCACTACTTTCATGCAACATTACTCTTCCTTCTAAATACTCAAAATATTCATTCTAAATACTCAAAATATTCAGATTGACATTAAAAAAAAAAAAAAAAAGGTATTAGACAATATCATAAAATAAAAAATAAAAAAAACAAAAGACAAATATCATTGTAATGAACCAGTCAGCAAGAAACAATGAAAAAATTGGATAAACAACCTCTCAAATAGATATTTTATGGCAACTTTTAATATTTGTTTGAATATTTGAATATTTTTATCATTTATACTTATTTAAGTGGAAGTCTAAAAAACTGAAACTATTATTAAAAATTTAGAGACAAAATAAAAACAAAAGTTTTTAAAGTTTAAAAACAAAATAAGATGACTCTTAGACACAAATAAAGATATTCTAAATATATTTAATATTTTGAATTATTTTTATGGATAATATAATAAAAATAAAAATAAACGAAAAAAATCTACAGCCCTTATTATTGTTTCTTATTTTTTGCTAAAGTACAAGTATTATTATTATTAATATTAATATTAGTATTAGTATTAATTAATTAATTTCTAAGATTTGTAATGTAACTGTTGATGCATATGTTTTTTTCTAAACAGAAATATTGATTACTGTCGTGATTTGTGAACAATTTTAGAAATTGTAAGAGCTTGTTTATAATATGGTTAAAATATATGTTTAGTTTCAAATTTTTAAAAATAATCTAGATAATCCTACTCGGGATTTTAAACCTAAAAGAAAAGTATCCACTTTTACAATTTTCCAACGTGAAGGTTTAAAATGCTAAACAAAAGATATGGATTCATAATAGAAATTTAAAGCATAAACAAAAACTTACAATTTTTAGGCGACGTAGCCCATCAAAATCTGGAGGGTTATAAATTTGAAAAATATGTTTGTTAAAATAACAAAGGTGAATGTCTTCTTTATATGAGATAAATCTTAAAATAATTATGATTCAAAATCCTAAATTAAATGTAATTTTTAATATTTAAAATAACACTAAGAGATAAAGTTAAACCTAAGTAAATATTAAAATATATAGTTTATAGGTTTTTTTTTTAATTATTAAACACTTACCTCCATCCCCACCAAAACACTCTCTTATTTATCAACCTTCCCTTTCTCTTCCTCACAATCACGCACATTCTTTTATTATCTCTAACTGAGTACCATAAGCCAAACGGCCAAAGAAAAGGAGAGAAAAAAAAATTGCCTCCTTATTGTGTTGCCTATAAAAATTTAAGGATCAAGAAAGTGATCATACATAACTTTTGTTATGGCAGAGGTACGGTATAATGTAATTTTTTTTTCTATCATTGATTTTATATATGTTAATGTTATTATTTATTTTTAATATATAACCACCTTTTTGAAGACCTCTAAAAAGGGAAAAAAGAAACAAACACAACTGCAAGCTGCTATATTTGCTGCTACAAGTAACAGACATGGAAGATCTTGCACATATCCCTAATGTTCCAAATGTTCCAGTAGTTAATGCCAAATGTAGATTACTACATTGGGTGGGAACGGGAGAGTTTGTTGCAACGGCAAAAATTGCATCTACTGATCCCCAAGCATTTGTGCACCATGTCCCTCTTGGTCCTGATTGCTATAAAGTATGGGTCAAGGAAATACTAAGGCCTAATGTCCCACTGTTTCGACATTCGAACGAGTTTTCTAATCTTGACGAGGCAAAGGGGAGCACAATAGCATGGCCTCATAAGTATATTAGTTTCCACTAAAAAAGAGGTAATATATATATTTTTTTATATATTTTGAAATGATTATCAATCATGCAATTTAGTTATTGTTGATATTCTTTTAATTGTTTTATTTTTCCTTCTTCTTCTTCAGCTTTTCTTTGGAGCATTTGAGACACCTGATGTAGAGAATTATGTTGATACAGATTGTAGATGTTTTCAGTTTAGCAAAAAAGATTTGAATTTTAATTTAAACTTTAATATTATTACTTTTGTTATTTAGGATTTTTACATTTGAATATTTTAGGATACTTTTGGACTTAAGATCTTTTGGTTAGGGCTTTTAAATTTTAAATTAAGCTTATTTTAAGATTTTAATTGTACTTCAAACTGATTGTTATTAATTTCATTTTTTTTAAGATTGCTCACCCTTAACTGTTTGACTAAGTCAAATTACCTTTTTAATAAGTGAAAATTTTGTAACTATATTTTTTGGTATCTTTCCTATTCTGCATTTTCTTTTCTACTTCTTCGTTCATTTTTCTGCACAAAAGGGGAGCAAGACTATCTTCCCCGACAGATCAAGCGCGCCAAAACCGGTAACCCCCCGCCAAAAGCAGTCCTATCTTCTCCGCCAACACCCCCCGCCAAAAGCAGTCCCGCCAAAAGCAGTCCTATCTTCCCCGCCAGATCAAGCGCGCCAAAACCGGTAACCGTATAATCTCTCATATTCCGCTTCTATTTCTCTTCCTCACATTTTCTTGGTTCTCTCTTATCCTCCCTCTTCTTCGAACACCAAAAAAAAAAAAAAAATAAATAATATGAATAAATAAATAAATATAAAGAAAATGGTGTTGATACTCTCAGTCAGTAGAATCCGACGAAGCCACCACCGTCGACAGCAGTTGAAGCCCACCATCGAGGCGTTGCCAATCGGGACAAGTGGCCGTCGCACTCACACCTGCCTCGATTCCAACTTGTAGCACCTTGCCGGTACAATCGCGGTCGTTGTGAGATATTATGCCCCGCAATCCTCTGTTGAAACGAATTTTAGTAGTGTGCATCAACTGTTTGTTGAAATGCCAAATTGGTTTACTATTTTTTTTGGTTGCTGAGACTCATTTATTGTAGACCCAAGAATGAAGCAAATTAGTACCAACTCTTGGTTAATATATATATATATATATATATATATGTTTTCCTGTTTGTTTCTTTTATTTTTTTAATTGGAATTCTGAATTGAAATGTTTCTAGTATGGATTCTCAGATTATTAAGAGCAATTGAACCTCAATATCTGGATGTGTCAGGATCTTGATAGGCTGCCTCATATCTGCAATTTTCCAAAAAGGATTCTTCCGACTGCCGCCGTGCAATCTAGGGCCACTGGAGGTAAATTTTCATCATTCTAGTTCTGTTCTTGGTGAAATTTTAAGTGACAAGAAAAGGAGGAAAAGTTTGGCAAAATTTGATTTGTAATGTAACTGTTGATGCATTTGTTTTTTTCTATAATATATAATCCTAATTCATATAATGTATTTAAAAAAGAGTACAAACGAGTACTCTTTTATTATCTCTAACTGAGTACCATAAGCCAAACGGCCAAAGAAAAGGAGAGAAAAAAAAAAAAAATTGCCTCCTTATTGTGTTGCCTACAAAAATTTAAGGATCAAGGAAGTGATCATATACAACTTTTGTTATGGCAGAGGTACGGTATGATAATCTTCTTCACAATGTAATTTTTTTTTTCCATCATTGATTTTATATATGGTAATGTTGTTATTTATTTTTAACATATAATCTTTTTGAAGACCTCTAAAAAGGGAAAAAAGAAACAAAGAACGCAACTGCAGAGTTTTTAAAATAACCATATATTTGCAGAGTTTTCTATTTTGCATGAAAAAGGAATGAAACGCAACAGAAAGAAAATGATTCCACGATTTTTCTAGAAACCAAAAATGGCTTCACACTAGTATATATCGTGAATCGTGATAATATTGTGGCTTTTTTTCGACTTTCGTTTCGTGTTTCTTCGGCTCGTTTCGCGATGATAATGAGAGAAAGAAATCGTGCTTTCTTTCTTTTTTTTTTTTTTTCTTTTTCGTTTTCTTGGGAACCAAACAGAGTACTTGTTAGTATTCCGATATTTTTTTTTGGGGGGTTTTTTATGGGTTTATGCTTGCGGTACAAGTAAGGGAACAGGTGTATCGTCGTTCTCTTTTGTGCGTAATGTTCTCTCTTTTCTTTTTCTGCGATGCAATTTTTCCTTTTTCTCAGCTTCCAAACAGAGTTTTTCATTTTCTGGGTGGTTTTGGCTTCATTCCGTATCTGAACAGGGGAAGTAAATAGGGATTAAATGAGATTAAAAACCGGAGTTAATTTTACATGATTGACTCTGCTATATAGTCATCTGAATCTTTCTTTGTTTTTTTTTTTTTTTTTGGTTTTTTTTTTCAGAGCTTTTTACGGCTTAGCTTTACCATTTTGAGCATTACTATACTTTCATAGATTAAGAAGATACTTTTTTTAATTTTTTTTCTTGGGATTATCTGTTGCTTTCTGATGATAGTTTAACTTGAATTGCATGTGTTTTCTTTTTAATGGGTTTAATTTAGGTGTAGGGTTTGTTCCAACTTCTTGAATGTATATTTTTATATTTTTTATATTAAGGAACTCTCAACTCCTCTGGTTCTGAATTTTTTTATTTTTCACTATATTTTCTCATGTTTGACTATTTTTAATGACAAATAGATTACTAGATAGACTGTTGTTTATAAATCCATTTGTATTTACTTGAGATTCCAACTTATACTGTTGTATATAAATTGTGTACTCTATAATCTTTTTGGTGTTTTATACACAAATGTATCAAAAATATTAGACTAAAGATGTGATATGTCAAAATATTACAATTTTAATTGATACTATTTTTATCAATAAAATAACAATCCATGACATTTTGTGAAATAATGTCGTCGTATTATGGATTTAATGACATTTAAAAATTTAATGTCGTTGTATGGATCTTTTAACGACATTTTGCTTTTCAATGTCATTGTATGGATCTTTTAACGACATTTTATCAAAAATGTCATTAAATTTATGTCGTGAAAAGCAGTTTTTCTTGTAGTATTAAAAAAGCTAGCTTCATCCTTTCGTTCACTTGAAAATCTCAGAGCACTACAATTGAGAATTTGGAAAGGAGAAGATGTCGACATATCTATAATTGGAGAGCTGACGAATTTGTTGATTCTTGACCTTTCAGATTCTGTGGGTCTGGTGATGTTGCCGAAAGAAATAGGAAACTTGAGCGGTCTACAAGTGTTAAACCTGAGTGGTTGTTACAGGCTTAGGGTGCCTGAACCAAATGTCATCTCAAGATTGGTACAGCTAGAAGAGTTGTATATGGTGGGTGTCGGTGAAATTAATGCGAGTTTTGTGAGTGAAATAAAAGATCTGCGAAAGCTTAGAGTTCTGTATATAAAGATACCGGATGTTAGTTTTGTGCCAGAAGACATGTTTAGTCATCTGAATTTGGAAAGGTACTACATTCAAATTGGATCGTTTTATGGACTTCGCTCCAATGCAAGATCAACAAGAGTGTTGCGGGTCAACAATCTCGAGGATAGAAGTGTATTATATGAGGATGGCTTTCAAAGGTTGATCAAAAAGTCTGATGAGTTGAGATTGGAGTCTATCCCAGGTGTTAGCCATATTGTTAATGAATTAGATGCAAGCAGTTTTCAGGACTTGGAGTGTCTGGAGCTTAGAAAACTGGAAAACCTGGAAAGCTTTATGCCGACGTCACCACCAACAAGATCAATTGAACGACCGACTCTCTTCAACGACAAGGTTGCCCTTGTTGCTCTTTTAACATCTTTACTACTTATGTATGCATATTTTATTGAATATCATTATTGATTCTTTAGAGAAATTAATTGTGTATCCAATATATAACCTTCAAATATTACTGATTTTTTTTAGATAAGACAATCAATTAAAAGAAATAATGTATTTTCTCCTCGGAAAACTTTAAGATTAAGTACTACCATGTTGACCCAGCATATCTACATATAGAAATGAAAAAAAAAAAATCATAATAAAAACTTGAATAATATGCATTTAATCTTTCGAGAAATACATATTAAATTGGTTTTTACTACGTAAAGGTTTCTCTAAAAATGTATATTAAAAAAGTAAGAATAAAATATTTCTTTTACGAAATTCTGAACAAATTTTATTTTGTTTAATTTGTTATCTCTTTGACTTAATTTGCAAGAATTTATATTGAAATGATTTGTTCAGAGAACCAATGATAATATTGTGTTTTAATTAAGTCATTCACAAGATTAAAGTCATCTTTACTAATGAGTGCAAAAGCTTGCAGTCTATGTGGGCTTTAGCTACTTTTGAAAGCCTTTAACAACTTAAGAAGCTAAGTATAGATCTAGTTTTTACCACCAAAAAGTTTCTCTAAATTTTCTTTCCTTAAATAAAAATAAGAATAAAATATTTCATTCACAAAATTTTGAACAATTTTTGTACATTTTGTTTTTTGTTTTTTTTGTTTTAAATTTATAAGAGTTTTATATTGAAATGATTTGTTTAGAGAACCAATGATAGTATTGTGTTTCAATCAAGTCATTTACAAAATTAAAGACATCTTTGCAGGTTATGTTTAACAATCTACAAGAGTTGACTATTCTAGGGTGCAAAAGTTTGATGTCTGTATGGGCTTTAGCCACATTTAAAAGCTTTCAACAGCTTAAGAAGCTAAGCATAGGAGGCTGTGATCTCATAGAAGAGGTATTAGTAATCACAAAAGAAGCAGGAGATCATGAGAAGACAAAGTCGAAGAAGATCACATTCCCCAAACTTAAATATCTTGGACTTAATAATCTTCCGAAACTCAAATGGTTTGAATTGTGTCAAGCAGATGATTATTATACTGTTGAATTTCCATCACTATTAAGAATAGAAATTACTAATTGTCCTGAATTGAGGACATTCATCGCCAAGTCCATACCTTCAACAAGTACTACCGTGAAAGAAGTAGAAGAGAGAAGAATGGCTCAAGAAATTCTGTTCAGCCAAAAGGTAATTTCTTATTTTTCTTACTTTCGTTTTCCCTAACAAATTTCCATTTGAATTTCATTCTCTAATTGTTCTTTGCAATCTATTAATGATAGGTTCGATTGAATGTGATAGATCTCTTATAAGATTACACATAGATAAAAACATTTAAAAAAAAAAAACAAAAACGTAATCTATTGATTTTGTAGAAAAAGAAATAAAGCATAATCAAGTACTATATGTATTAACATTACTTACTATACTTTTATATGTATGCATATTATATTGAATATAATTAATGTTCTGTATTGAAATTAATTACGTATCCCGTATATAAACTTCTGATGCTGATTTTTTTATAAAAAAAAAAAAAAGTAGAAAAGTATATATCAATTAAAATTTTTTTTTAAAACGTGGAGATTAGCACTATTTATGCTACTATCAAGTTGATTCAGCACTAAAAACATAAAGATACGAATAATCATATTTAAAACTTGAATCTGCGTTTAATATTTAGAGAAATACAAATAAATTTGGTTTTTACTGCCTAAAGTTTTCTCTAAATTTTTTCTCTAAATAAAAATGAGAATAAAATATTTCATTCACAAAATTTTGAACAATTTTTGTGTATTTTGTTTTTTTGTTTTTAATTCATGAGAATTTTATATTGAAACGATTCGTTTAAAGAACCATTGATAGTATTGTGTTTCAATCAAGTTATTCACAAAATTAAAGTCATCTTTGCAGGTTGTGTTTAACAATCTATAAGAGTTGACTATTAAAAGGTGCAAAAATTTGCAGTCTGTATGGGCTTTAGCTACATTTGAAAGCCTTCAACAGCTCAAGAAGCTATGCATACACAGCTATGATCTCATAGAAGAGGTATTAGTTATCACAAAAGAAGCAGGGGATCATGAGGAGACAAAGTCAAAGAAGATCACATTCCCCAAACTTGAATCTCTTGAACTTGGAAATCTTCCAAAACTCATAAGGTTTGGGTTGTGTCAAGCAGATGATTATTATACTGTTGAATTTCTATCACTATTAAGAATAGAAATTACTAATTGTCCTGAATTGAGGACATTCATCGCCAAGTCCATACCTTCAACAAGTACTACTGTGGAAGAAGTAGAAGAGAGAAGAATGGCTCAAGAAATTTTGTTAAGCCAAAAGGTAATTTCTTATTTTTCTTACTTTCGTTTTCCCTAACTAATTTCCATTTGGCTTTCATTCTCTAATTATTCTTTATATCTAATTGTTGGTTCGATCGAATGTGATAGATATCTTGTAAGATTTTACATAGATCAAAACATCACAAAAAAACAAAAACAAAAACAAAACAAAAAAAAAAAAACAACAACAACAACGTAATCAGTTGATCGTGTAGAAAAAGAAAGAAAACATAATTAAGTAAATATACGTATGTATAAGCATTACTAACTTTTTTTAATTAGTAAACACCCGACACCCCTTTAAAGTAATCCAATCTATATATTGTTTTTACACTTGCTAAGGATCGAATCGAACCTTGGACTTACCTGACCTAACCCATAACCCTTCTTCCCTCACCAACTGAGATAGTCCCAAAGACTTACTAGCATTACTTACTATACTTATATATGTATGCATGTTACATTGAATATCATTATTGTCCTTTATTGAAATTAATTACGTATCTCGTGTGTAAACTTCATGCTGATTTTTTTTTAAATAATAAGAAATAGAAAAATATAAATCAATTAAAGAAATCTTTTTTTTTAAGTGGAGATTAGCACTATCTATGCCACTATCAAGTTGACCCGGCACTAGATATGTCAAAATGGGTCGGGTCTAGTGGGCTAGCACGAGTATAACACGCTAAAAAGTGGGCACGACACGACACAATATGATTATTACATAGGCTTAGCCTGCGCGTTTACTTAAATGGGCCGTGCTTGATGCAATTTTTAAGTACGAAGCACGCTAAGGGCATGAGCACGTTAAGGGCATGGCACGAGCACAGGCACAGGCACGAAAATGGCACAACAATATTGCTATTTTTATGATATTTTAGTAATTTTCATATTAGAGTTATGGTGTTTTTTATTTTATTAGGAAGATTTCATCTATTTTGAGTTTTTGATTGATTAGGTTTTTAATATTGTAGTTTCTTGTTAATAATATGTTTTGTTTTTATTATATATCAATTTTTTCTATGGTATTCAAAACTTACTTTTCTTATTTATCTAAAATTTTTGTTGTTGGGCATAATTAAGGCATGAGGTACGTTAAGAGCACGACACGTTTATAAATGGGTTGTGGGTCGGGCTTGACGTTACAAATTTTTTATGAGCATGGCTCGGCATATTTATTAAGTGGGCCGGCACAAGCACGGCATGAAGTACTAATGGGCTCAAAATAAATGGGCCACGATAGGCCGGGCCAGCCGGTTTGACATCTCTACATAGCACTAAAAACATAAAGATATGAAAAATCACATTTACAACTTGAATCTCCTTTTAGTCTTTCGAGAAATAGAAATAAATTTGGTTTTTACTATTAAAAGGTTTCTCTAATTTTGTTTTTCTAAATAAAAATAAGAATAAAATATTTCATTCACAAAATTTTGAACAATTTTTGTACATTTTGTTTTTAATTCATAAGAATTTTATATTGAAATGATTTGTTTAGAGAACCACTGATAGTATTATATTTCAATCAAGTCATTCACAAAATTAAAGTTATCTTTGCAGGTTGTGTTTAACAATCTACAAGAGTTGACTATTGAAGTGTGCAAAAGTTTGCAGTCTGTAAGGGCTTTAGTTACGTTCGAAAGCCTTCAATAGTTTAAGAAGCTACGCATAGTAAAGTGTGATCTCATAGAAGAGGTATTAGTAATCACAAAAGAAGCAAGAGATCATGAGGAGACAAAGTCGAAGAAGATCCCATTCCCCAAACTTGAATCTCTTCAACTTTATGATCTTCCAAAACTCAAAAGGTTTGGATTGTGTCAAGCAGATGATTATTACACTATTGAATTGCCATCACTATCAAAACTAGACATTTCTTCTTGTCTTGAACCGAGGACATTCCATGCAAAGTGCACACCTTCAACAAGTACTACTGTGGAAGAAGTAGAAGAGAGAAGAAAGGCTCAAGAAATTCTGTTCAACAAAAAGGTAATTTCTTATTTTTCTTACTTTCATTTTCCCTTACTAATTTTCATTTGGCTTTCATTCTCTAATTATTCTTCATAATCTAATAGTGGGTTCGATCGAATGTGATAAATATCTTGTAAGATTATCCATAGATCAAAACATAATCAATCGATTACATAAAGAATTAAATAAAACATAATCGATTGACTAATAACCGATTCTTAACAAAAAAAAAAAACCAAAAAAAAACCACAAAAAAAAAAAGAAAAGAAAAAGAAATCAATTCATAACAGAAACGTCGTTAGTAACAAAACCTATGCAAAAGTATATAGATATATCTTGGGGCATTCAGATACCCAATCTGGATCTATATAATTCAAATTGAATTATTAAACAAAATTCCTGTTTTGTTTGTTTGTTTTTTTTGTTTTTTTTTTTTTTTTGCTTTTCGAAATCCAAACCGTAACCATTTATTTTTTTCTCCCCCAAAACACCTATTTAAACTCATGATTCCCGTTTGAACAGAGAAGTTCAAACTTTCCAATCATAGCCTCTCTCTCTCTCTCTCTCTATATGTGTGTATATAAATATGTATATATACGCGCGCGCCAAATAAAACCTTAAAGATTAACTACACTCACCGACAAGATCATCAGTCAACGACAAGACGTACTGAACTTATTATATAATACATGTTTCTATATATATAATTCATTAAATTATCATTACTATAAGTATCGAACTTATTTGCCTGATCCTATTTTAATTTCTTCTATATATATCATCTTCATTAATATTTCTCTATTTCGGAATATAATATCAGGCAAGAGCAAACATAATGCTCCTTATTAAGCTTCCATAATGAACCAAAACACATGCCCAAATTACTAGCATTACTTACTATACTAACATATCTATGCATATTATATTGAATATCATGATTGTTCTTTATTGAAATTAATTACGTATCCCGTATATAAACTTCTTAAGCTGTTTTGTTTTGTTTTTAGTTTTTTTTTTTTTAGTTTTTGAAAAAATAAAAAATAGAAAAGTATAAATCAACAAAAGAAATATATATATATATATATATTTATTTAACGTGGAGTTAGCACTATATATGCCACTATCATGTTCACCCAGCACTAACAATATATACATATAGAAAATCATAATTAAAACTTGAATCTGTGTTTAATCCTTTGAAAAATACAAATAAACTTGGTTTTTACTACCAAAAGGTTTCTCTAAACTTGTTTTTTCCTAAAATAAAAATAAGAATAAAATATTTCATTTGCAAATGTTGAACAATTTTTGCACTTTTTTTTTTTTTTTAATTTGTAAGAATTTTATTTTCATGAAATAATTTGTCTAGAGAGCCAATGACAATACCTTGTTTTAATTAAGTCATTCACAAAATTGATGAAGTCATCTTTGGAGGTTATGTTTGAGAATCTTCAAGAGTTGAGAATTGAAAGGTGCAATGGTTTACCGTCTATAGCTACATTTGATTAAAGCCTTCAACAACTTAAGCAGCTAAGCATAGAAAACTGTGATCCTATAGAAGAGGGGTGTGCATGGGCGGGTTCGGCGGGTGACGGGTGGGTGATTGGCGGGTTAAAAGGCAATAAAATTGTCAAAATCTCAACCCATAACCTGCCCAACTAATAGATGGTTTGGGTGGGTTGGAGGTGGATGAGGATAGACAGGGATGGATGGTTTGGCAGGTGGGTAGAGAATGTTGAGAGAATTTTTTTGATAGAGAGAAAGGAATTGAATTGAAACATGAAAAAAAAAAAAAAATGAAAAAAATGTTCAAATATGTAATAAACTTAAGACTTAAAATTGATTACCGTCCGTAGGTAATAGCTTGAAAAGATGCAAAGATAAAAGATAACACAATAAGGCATGGAGATTTTGTAATCCTATGTATGTATAACCCATCTGCATGTACAGAAGATTGACGCTTAAGAGTTTGAGAATGAGAGAAATAAAGAGACGAGGAGAAACAAGAGAGATAGTGAATAAATGTTGAATATTTTTTAATAGTTTACTATTACTATTATAGTATTATTAGTATGTAAGTCATTAACATTTTAATTTCAGCAAAAATAAAAAAATAATAGTAATAGTAAATAATAGGGCTCATAAGTCAAAATGTTAAATATAAATTTTATATAATATAATTTATACTAAAGACAATTGACGGGCAGATGGGTTTAGCCCGCTAATCAAAATCCTAAAATCGACCCCACCCGGCATGTAATGACTAGGGCGGGGCGGGGGTGATCGGTTTGGGCGGATTGACGGTTTTCACGCACTGCCCTGATTTTAGTCACAAAAGAAGAGACAAAATCGAAAGATACCATTCCCCAGACTTGTAAGCAAACACATGCCCAAATTGTTATTGAATATCATCATTTTTCATTTTTCAAATTAATTATTTATCTAATATTAAACTTCTGAAGCTATTTTTTTATATTTATTTTTTATAAATAATACAATTATTTAAAAGAAATCATTTATTTTCCTTGAAAAACTTAGAGCTTAGTACTATCATATTAACCCATATATATAAATGAAAATTCATAAATTAAACTTGATTCTGCATTTAATCTTTCGACAAATACAAATTAATTGGCTTTTACTACCTAAAGGTTTCTCTAAAAATGCATTTTTAAAAATAAAAATAAAGATAAAAATAAAAATATTTGTTTACAATAGTTTGACCATTTTTCTATTGTTTTGTTTCTCTTTGAATTTGTATGAATTTATATTAAACGATCTCTTTAGAGAACCAACTATAGTGTTGTGTTTCAATCAAGTCTTTCATAAAATTGAAGTCATCTTTACATTATTATTATTATTATTTTGCTCAGTGACTTTTCAACTTGTTTAGTTCCGTTTGAAAGCCCTCATCATGTCATCTTTTCATGAAATTTGACTTTCCTCCAAACCTTCACAAGAGAAATTGGTAAAAATTTCTCTCTTGTTATGTTATATAAAAGATATCAGTAAGTACAAAATTTAAAGCATTAATTTTTTATAAATACAAATACATCTCGATTAAGAAAAAGTAGTAACATACAATAATGGAAGTTTTTAAACAAAGAAATATAACGGAGAAGCAAATAATAATGTGGTGTTCATCGTATGTAGCAAAAGAAAGTCCAAGAAAAGTCTACATACCGAATTATATATGAAGTATTTGTATTTATACCTTTTTGTTCATAATTTGAAGTATTTGTAATTATGAAGCAGTATCATATTCAGTTCTTTTATTTACTATTATTTTTTAAGTACATGATGATAATTAAAATTAACAAAAGTAGTTGTCAAATGTAACAAAATTTCTCTAACTAGATACAACAATTTGCCTCTATTTCATTTTTACAGAAAATTGCAGGAATGAGTTTCAGAAATTTACAAGAACTGACAATCTCTAATTGCAACAACGTACAGTGTATGTTCTCTTTTGCAATGGTTGAAAGCCTTATTCAGCTTAAGCAGCTATATGTATCAGGATGTGAAGCCATGGAACAGATAGTCTCAAATGCAGTAGGAGAAGATGGGAGGTTGAAGAACATCTCATTCCCTAAACTTGAATCTCTTCAGCTTCTATATCTTCCAAAACTCAAAGGGTTTTGTGAAGGAGATTGCATTGAATTCCCTTCATTATTAAACCTCGGAATATGGAATTGTAACGAATTGAGGACATTTATTCCTAATTCTCATGAATCAATGGTACCAATGCTGCCAGCAGTTGAAGAAAGAGAGTTGGTGGCCCTACAACCTCTATTCAATGAAAAGGTAACATTGTTTTAGTATTTAGCATTAATTGAAAGTAAATTCATTATTTATTCCTATTCTAATTTCTGCTACTATCTCATCAGTATTTCTCTATTTCATAATAAGAACCCAAACTGTAAGCAAACACATGCCCAAATTGTTAATACTACTTAGTATCTATATATTATTGAATATCATCATTTTCTTTGTTCAAATTAATTATGTATCTATTAATGTCCCTTAAGTGGGTTAGTAGAGTGCTCGTTCTCCTCATTGAATGCTTGAGTTCGAGCCGTTACCACCACATTGGCCGGAGAATATGGATAATCCACTTCGTGAGGGATCCATATATCACGCAGGGGCATTCATTGCTCTCCGGGATTATCTGGGTATTCCAATCTCTACCCTTATAACCCAATTTCTTTCAAGAAAAAAAAAATTATCCAATATAAAATCTTCTAAAGCTTTTTTTTTAAATAAATATTATAATTATTTAAACGAAATAATTTATTTTCCGTAAAAAACTTAGAGATTAGTACTATCATGTGAACCTAGTTGTTATCAACATATATAAATGAACAAACATAATTCGAACTTGAATATGCATTTAATCTTTTGAGAAATACAAATTAATTGGTTTTTACTACCTAGCTAAAGGTTTCCCTAAAAATGTATTTTAGAAAATAAAAATAAAAATATTCATTCACGAAAGTTTGGACAATTTATCTATTGTTTTGTTTCTCTTTAAATTTGTACGAAAAAATAATTTGTGTAGAAAACCAATAATAGTGTTGTGTTTCAATCAAGTCATTCCTAAATTTGAGGTCATCTTTACTTTTTTTTTTTTTTTTTTTGTTAAGTGAATCTTTACAGCTTGTTTAGTTATGTTTGAAAGCCTTCAACTGGTCACTTTTTCATGAAATTTAACTTTCCTCCAAATCTTCACAAGAGATAATTATTACAAATTTCTCTCTCAATAAATTCAAAATTTAAAGCATTAATTTTCTATAATGAGAAATACACACTGGTTAAGAAAAAGCAGTAACATTCAATAATTGAAGTTTTTTAACAAAGAAATAAAACAGAGAAGCAAATAATAATATGGAATTCATCGTATGTAGCAAAAGAAAGTCCAAGAAAAGTCTAAATACCAAATTATATAGGCTATACGTACCTTATATCAACGAATTTAAATTACAAAATAAAAAAAAGAATTGGCATATAATTAATATTTATACCTTTTTTTTTCCTTCAGAATTTGAAGTATTTGCAATTAGAAAGCAATATCATATCCCGTTCATTTATTTACTATTATTTTTCAAGTACATGATGATAATTAAAATTAACAAAAGTAGCAGTCAAATGTAACAAAATTCCCTAACTTGACACAACAATTTGTCTCTATTTCATTTTTACATGTAACAGCAGGAATGAGTTTCAAAAATTTACAAGGACTGACAATCTCTAAATGCAGCAACGTACAGTATATGTTCTCTTTTGCAATGGTAGAAAGCCTTATTCAGCTTAAGGAGCTAAGAGTATCAGGGTGTGAGGCCATGGAACAGATAGTCACAAAAGCAGTAGGAGAAGATGGGAGGTTGAAGAACATCATCTCATTCCCTAAACTTGAATCTCTTGAGCTTGAATATCTTTCAAAACTCAAAAGGTTTTGTGAAGGACATTGCATTGAATTCCCTCCCTTATTAAAGCTCATAATAAGGGATTGTTACGAATTGAGAACATTTATTCCTAATTCTCATGAATCAACAATACCAACGTTGCAAGCTGTTGATGAAGAAAGAGAGTTGGAGGCCCAACAACCTCTGTTCAATGAAAAGGTATCCTTTCTTTACTATTTTAGATTCATTGAAATTTGAAAGTAATTCAATTTTATTTTGCTTCTTCTGGTATGCCGTTCATTAGGATTTGGTCCAAAGTCGCATGGTACAGAGAGAAAACACAAGTGTAAAAACTATTTGCTATAAGAGTTTCATGAAAGTTTTGTTGCTGGGATTTGTATTTGGAATGTATTGTGGAAAACGTACAAATCTATAAATATGTAATGCTACATTTATATTGACACTGTAATGACTAAACTACTTTGGGAATACAAGATTATAAATCCTCTTTACAATTTTTTTTCTTTATACTAATAAATTTGATAATCTTTTCACAGGTTGTGGTTACAAACTTGACAGATCTTGAAGTGTGGGAATGTCATGGGTTAATAAGTTTATTTAATTCCTCAACAGCTACAAGTCTGGCCCAACTCACAAATGTTCTCATTAGTGAATGCAATCAGATGACACAAGTAATTCATGGCAATGATCAGATGGAGGATGAATCAGCTGCAGAAAGAGAGATTGTTTTCAGCCAAATGACAATCTTATCTCTTTACTGTTTACCCAATCTCAAATGCTTTAATAGTGGAAATAATAAGTTACAATTTCCAAATTTGGAGAATGTAAATTTGAGTGAATGCCCTGAGATGAGGAGCTTCTCTCATGGTACTATAAACACCCCGAACTTGAACAGATTAACAATTGCACAGCCAGACGATCCGGATTTGTACTATTATTTCAATTAGGATAATGCGAAACCAATCGAAAAGCTATGGGAGGGTGATCTCAATAGGAGCATAAGAAAGCTTTGGGACGAATCACATATAGCATTACACCTTCATAAAACTGTGGTACGCCCTATCCCACCTTCATAACACTTTTGATATGTGTGTGTGTGTGTATATATATATATATATTTGAAGTCTGATATAAGAATATTTGTGTAAACTGTTAAGTGGGACTTTGGAAAATCAGAATTATAATGGGATGCCAAAACCACGCAGTTTGCTTAAATCCCTTCGGAAATTGAGTTTGCTAGTGTAATGTATTCAACATTTATTTATATAGCTTACCCAGAAAATAATAAATATTGAAAAAATTAAAAAAAGCAAATAGAGAAATTCAAGCAACTTGTATCTTTGTGTTTTATCTGTAATTCCAGGATGACCAGAATTCTGGAGAAGAGACGGCTGGTCATGATCAGAAGATTCAGAATAACAAAGAAAATGCAGCCTCTTCTTCTTCGAAAGAAGCTAGAACATAGCCACCATTTCACACGTGTACTTGTCCTTTTTCAAAATATATACATCATGGTAAGAACATCCCTTACCAATGTTCTTAATATTTTTTTTTTTTTGAAATAAACCAATGTTCTTAATATTATCTTGATATTCTTTGTGGAATTGGAATAGTCATATTACCAAATTTGATTATGTTTATAATGCATTGTTTTACATATATTTTCTGAGAACAAATTCGTTTAATATTTGTGAAATCTGATACGTAATGTTTTAACTCGGCACCAAATCTTATGAGAAGGCAAAGTGCTAAAATTTCCATTTATTTATTTCTCTTTCTTTTCCTTTCTATTTTACTTCCACAATTGTTTTTAATATTTGGTCTTTGATATGTTTGGTTTCAGATTTTGAAGAATTGAAGGAGATTGATTTTATTTGGAAACTGGTTGCTGAAAGAGATGGATTCAATGATGCTCTATGTTCTCATGTTCTGTCAACTAATACAAGTACAAGGATGCTTGGTCTGTTAAATGATGGTTAATCTTTTCTTGACAATCTGTTCTGAGATGATTTGCAATGATACAACTAGCAAATTGTCCAACTTAGGGATTTTACAAGTAGTGCAAATGTTTTATGTACACTTTTTCCGCTCGAGAGTTTTTTCCTTATGTTTTAAACCAATGGTATTCTCTGAGATGAAGGTCTAGGCTTTTCCTTGTGGGGTTGCTACCAGCTATTCATTTGAGTAGCTCTTTGCTATTAGGTGTTATTATCTTTATCATTTGAATACTTCCATTATGGTTGTTTCTTGTTTTTCCATTAATAAAATTGAGTTGAGAACGTAGTACGGGATAGATTGTTAGTAGTTAATTACCAATCTAATTGGGATATACTAATTTTCTTTGATGTTAATTACTATCTCATCTTTTAAAAATAATTTACGGATATATACACATGTACAATACTAGATATCCTCTGAAATTTTATTTTCTATATTCTGGCATATTTATAATATTATGGCTTTTCTTAAAAAAAAAAATTTATTACAGCTAATTAAGTAAATAAGGGTATTTATTCTTTGCCAACTACTAAGGGTGATAGTTTTCATATATTGTACTTTTCTAGAAATGTCCGTCAGAGATGACTATATATATTTGTATAGATAAGACAAATATAAGAATTGTTGTCACATAACATGAATCATTGAAACATTCTCCTCTCTCCCTAGTCTTCCACAAAGTTGTTAGTCAAAGACTTCTAGTGTGATTGTTCGAGTTTTAGGTTTTGTAATAAATACAAGCCATGAGCAATAATACTTACAACGAAACTAACAAAAAATAGACGACTCAACAATTCATTATTTTATTCCGTTACTAAAAGTCCATTTAACAAAACATTAGAATAAAAAATTTGAACTCCTATCCGAATAGTATTTGGATATATTCACAGTTTGAATAGAAACATTTAAATATGTGTTTAGAAGTATATTTAAGAAATTTTAATAAATCTCACGAATTTTAATGTCCTGGAAAATTTTGATGGGCACATTTTGTTTCTCTTTTCCCTCTAAATAGAAAAAATATATATATATATCCCAATCGTATTTGAAGCAAGAAATAACCCCAATTTAGGAGGGGTACTTTATTTTAGTTTTCCTAAATAGCTATTTTTAGCATAGCATTTAGATGGTCTATCCAAAATTTTTGATGCCAATGTGTTTTTAAATGATCCGTTCACATGGATAGGTCAAATCGAGGTAAATCATTCCTCTAAATAGGGACCTAATAAATTTTATTGTATTACTACTCCAAAATAAAAATATTTGACGTTAAATTTAGGGTCGTTGAGTTTTTTGCTTAAACATTAATCTTAAACTCAATAAGACTAATAAGTATTAACCTTAACTTTTTCTTAACATATATGCCATTTCATTCCATAATTTACTCTATATATATTCAAGATCGAATCCATAACCTCCCTCAAAAGCCCTATCCACGTTCCAAACTCAATGCCCCTAGACCAAATGGTTGTATTCCATTATGTTTTCCATTCAATAAAAAGTAATTGACCCAAATAATCCCTGAACATTTTAAAAAGTAACGGTTTGGTCCTTATTTTTTTTTTATTTTTTGCTGAGAAGACCCTAAACTTTTAAAATATTGGCCATTATGGTCTTTTCCGTCCAAATCCATCAAATTTCTACCAGAATGTATCATGTGCAATGCATGTGATCTAATTAGTGAGTGTATTTTAGTAATTTAAAAATAATTCATTTAATAAAAAAAAACAAAAGACAAAATCCCTTTTTCTTTCCCCCTTTCTCTCTCTCTTCAAGATCGACGACACCACGGGAAAAGGGGGGACATAAATAGGTGAACTGGGGGGGGGGGGGGGGGTGAAGGGGGGGAAAGAGGGAGGGAGACGGAGCTAGCAGCACCGGTGGAGGGGGGGAACCCAGATCGCAACTCAGGCAGGGGGGAAGGGGTGCAGGACGGAGGGAGACGACCTCTAGCGTTGGTGTCATATCTGTTGGGGGGGTAGGTGTGGGAGAGGGAGCGAGGGAGGGGAACGAGAGAGAGGTCTCAGCAAAAAAACAGGAATTTAGGGTATCTCGGCAAAAAAAAAAAAAAAAGAACATGGATCAAACTATCACTTTTGAATGAGTTCAAGGATTATTTAAGCCAATTACTCTTCAATTAAAAAAAAAAGTTAATCCCCAAAAAAAGAAAATGTTATTTCAGCTAAAAAATAAAAATAAAATACAATCTAAAGGATTTATATATGATTGCATGTTGACTAACCGGAGTAGAGTTAGATTGCCTTACAAATCTCCCCTACAAAAGAGAGAATCCTTTTTTTTTTTTTTTTTTATGAAATTAAAATAAATGGAACTAACTTTTACCAACCATTGAGATTGCAGGTTGACCAAAATATTTAAGAACAAGGAACATTTATATATATATATATATATATATATATAATACACCTTGGATATCCCTCATCATATTATGTGGATGAAAAAAAAATAAAGTTATTTAATTTTTTTATTAGTAAGATAGGTCACATATCTTACCAAATGAGAAGTTATGGAGGGGGTCACTTCATATGGTGTAAGACAATAGAGGTGTCCCCTAGCTTTACTTATTTATTTATATATATATATATAGATGCTGAGGTGGCAGACCTACATTATTCAACACCTTATTCCCACTAGAAGACTCTTACAATTGATGAGGCCTACGTCTCCACGACTCTTTATATATTATTATTATTATTGTTCTTAATATATTTCACCCTTTTTTTTAGTTATTAGGACTCCAAGATTATTCTAAGAAAATTACCTAAACATTTACTTTTTTTACTTTATTGACCAACATAACACAAAATTCTCCCTCTTCACAAATATAACACAACCTTTATTTTCATATTTTAATGAATTTATTTTTATGTGTGTTTTGTCTTTTTTAACCCCTAAGAGTTTTGTTTTTTTCCCCCTTCTCTCTTCAATTCAGACTATCTTTCTCTCCCTCTTTCTCTTTCGCTCTCTCTTTCTCTCTAACTCTCAAAACTTAAGATACATCTCTCTCTCTAAAATGTAGGCATCACTCTTTCTCTCTCCATCGCTTCCCAGGACTCCCCTGCGACCATTGCCAGATCAAGGCACTCCTCCTCTTCCTCATCCCCACACGTGAGTCCCAGGCCCCCTCTCTCCACTCCCTCCAACGATCCTCTCTCTCTCCTCCTTCCCCTGACAACGCCATCTCTCTCCTCATTGCCTTTTGACGACCGATCTCCACCGTAGTTGCCTGTTTCTCACAGATCGAGCTCCGATCTCCTTTGCTGCGAGCTTCGATCTGCTTTCATGTTGAGAACTAAAATTTTTTTAATAGAATATCGAAAACATTCTCGTAGAATATGCATTAGACTCTACTAAAGTATACCGACGATCGGCGTCGTTGGCCAGAGCCAGAGACGTCCCACCATCTATATTGAAAACTGAAAATACTCTAGTTGAATATTCAAAATAATATATATATATATATATGTTATTATAGTAGATTTTCTAAGTAACAAAGACAATTTGATAAAACATGTTAGGTTGACATTTGACTTTGTAGGTTGACCTTTCACTAAAACTATTTCATGTCATCTTGGTGAGTGACCAAATTTTGTGTTATTTAGGTACTTTTCCCTGAGAAAATTACCTGAAAAATCACATTTTTTTGATTCATTAACCAACATGATACAAAATTTTCCATCTTTACCAATATAACACTAACTTTTTTTTCTTTTATTTGTATTGATTGTTTTTAATCTTCTGATATGATAATTGTCTTTTTACCCTTGGTTAGATGTTTTTCATCAGATTTTTTTTTCATTGTTTTCTCTCTTCAAAATTTATAGCTTTCTCTCTCGCTCTCTCTCGCAACTCATCTGTCGCTTAACACCCCCCCCCCCCCCCCCCCCCCCCCCCCCCCCCCCACCACAAACCTCCTCTCTCTCTCTAGAACTCGAAATCTTCTGCAACGGTGCTCATGGCGGAGAAGAAGCCGTGAGCTGAGAATAAGCTTCCGAAGGTCTCGTCGGCGACAGTGAAGAAGAAGAAGAAGAAGAGCGTGGAGACGTACAAGAGCTCGGCGCTCTCGGATTCGTATAGATCTAAACGGATCCTCCACGGAGATGGCGGAGATTTGACGGAGTTGCTCTTTCTCTGCCTCCCTACCTGAACTCGCGATCAAGGACTGGAAAATTGCAGGTTCGCAAACCACTTTTGATGCTTATTTGGTTGTCGCAGCTTGTGATGAATTTTGTTTGATTTGAAACGAAAAATCATCGGAAATGTTTAGATTTTATCCGATTTGAGATTTTTGTGAAATTCGTGTTTGATCTTGTATGGGACTATTCTGGTTTACTGCTTCTGCAAGCTTAGCTCTCTTAACATTGTAAATTAAGGCTTTCACGAAATAGTTTTGATGATTTCGTGGAAGTCAAGCTTGCTGTTCGATTTCATGATGTTTTCCTCTGTTCCATGAAATTACAAAGTTGTGGTTTATGCTGAACGCATGATGTAATTTTGGTTTTAAGAACGGCCAAAAATTCTCGTGAGCACCATCGCATTTGTAAAATCTTACACAAGATTCTTCTAGCTTCTGATAACCAAATATTCGCTTGTAAAACGAAGTTTAAATCTGTTTGTTTTCACTTTATCTGAAATCGGACGAGGAACCTTCTCCAAATTTCTGTATTAAATATCATCTACATTAGAGGCATTTTCCCGGAAAAGTATTTCAATGATAAATCTGTTGCTGCTTTAGGTACAATTATTTTTGTTTGATATTTCCTTCTAGTTTTTGTCATTGTTTGGGAATTAGGAGATGATTCTATTTTGAAAATCTTGAAATAACAGATATGAAGATTAAAAATCTTACGCCAATGGATGCAGTATTTGATGCATTTGATGACTTTGGATTGCTCGCAAAAAGATTAATATGGTCGCTTTTCAAGAGAAGATGACTATGGAGCTTTATGTTCATGTGGTACAGAAGTTAGCATTGGCTTATGAGAGTGATGATGAAAGGTGCTGCAAAATTTATTGTGTGAAGTTCAAACCATTTGACGAATCTTAGGAGTCTGATGTTTGATGTCGAATTTAAAACCATTTGTGTTTTCATGTTTTAGTTTTGTATTGGGATTTTTTTTTTTTTTTTGGGTGATACTTTGTTTCAATGGCTTTTTGATTATTGTAAGTATTTTGTTTCAAGTTCTTTTGTGCTGATATGAATGGTTATGTACTATTACTTGGTCATGTATATTGTCTTGCAGAATAATTGTTTTTTGAATTTTGATGGAATGCGTAGTTTATATACTCTGCCTTTTTTAAATTACTCTCGTAGAATATGATAGAGATTTTGGTGGAATAAAGATTTTTGAAATTACTCTTGTAAAGTATAATAGAGATTCTAGTCGAATAAAGTTATTACTCCTGTAGAATATATCATGAATTCTAGTAGAATATGTAGTTATTAATACCTTAGAATTTTGGTTTTTTTTTTTAATTAATTAAATTACTCTTGTAGAGTATAATAGAGATTCTTATAAAATAAAGTTTTTCCTTTTGCAAAATATGTTATGAATTCTAGTAGATTATGTAGTTATTAATACGTTAGAATTCTGGTTGCAGAGTATAATAGAGATTCCGTTAGAATAAAGTTATTACTCTTACAGAATATATTATGAATTCTTGTAAAATATATAGTTATTAATACGTTAGAATTTTGGTTTTTTTTTTCTTTTTTCTTTTTTTTAAATTACTCTTGAAGAGTATAATAAAGATTCTGGTAGAATAAAGTTATTACTCAACATAATATATTTTGAATTCTAGTAGAATATGTAGTTATTAATACGTTACAATTCTAGTTCATTTTTTTTGAAATTACTCATGCAGAATATAATAGAGATTCTGGTAGAATAAAGTTATTACTCTTACAGAATATATTTTGAATTTTAATATAATATATATTTATTAATACGTTAGAATTCTGGTTCCTTTTTTTTAAATTGCTCTTGCTGAGTATAATAGAGATTCTGGTAGAATGAAAGTTATTACTTTTGTAGAATATTTTTTGAATTCTAGTAGAATATATAGTTATTAATAATTTAGAATTCTGGTTTATTTTTTTAAATTACTCTTGCAGAGTATAATAGAGATTCGGATAGAATTCTGGTTCCTTTTGACAGTTTTACTTTACGTACGTGGTTTAGTATGAAGTCTTCGTTTGTTTCCTCTAATATTAATTTGCTAGTTGTTGTTTACTGCATATGGACTTTTTGTTGCTTATTTTGCTGAGGTGTCCTAGGGTTCTGATATTGTATTTTCGATCTAGCTTGCCTTATAAAGCAGCTGACAACTGCTGGGGTTGGCAGATTTTATTGCACCGTGAAATACAAAGGAAATTTCAGTGCCAATTTGTTCTTATTCCTCTTCGAGGCTTGAACCGAAGTGTTCTTCCTCTGTTTTGGAGCTCCCTTTACTCAAATCTCAGATTGTGCCATCACACTTCCACTGCACACACACACTTCCAGAGCAGCAAATTAACCACATACACAATAAATACACACACGCAGACCATCAAATTAACCACACACAACGACAAACAATGGTCTTCCCAGTGAGCAGCAAACTAACCACACACACAACACAATAAATACACACACACAGACGAACAATAGTCTTCCTAGAAGCAGATTAATCACGCATATACAAAGACAAACACCCACAGACCACACACACACACATGTATACCCGAGGCTAACAAAAACACAGATCTCGATGCTAAATCGGTTTTTTTTTTTTTTTTTTTTTTTTTTTTATTTTTTTATGGGGGGAGGGGGTGGGGTTGGATTTTCTCGAGCCTGATAGATAGAGAGTAAGAGGAAGAGAGAGTTTCCAGATTTTTTTAATGAAGTTTGAATATATTAGAGTGCAGTAGGGGTTTATTGGTAATTTCATTCTTTTTTTAATATGTTTTCAAATATAGTGTTTAGTTTGTGTCTTGTAGGTCATGTAACAAAATTTTGTGTTATATTGATAAAGAGGTGTTCGAATTTATATCATTCATGTGCGTTTCCTATTTTAGGAGTGAAAATAGAAGTGAGTTATTATTCGGTGAGATAGGACAAAAAGAATGAAGAGAATTTAAAAAGAAAAATAGTAAATGTGGTACCCATTATTTAGAAAGAGAAATTATAGTAACTAGCTTCTTTATAAGATTAATTGAAAGCAAATAATACGGTTTATGACATGTTTACTTACTAGTAATCGGAATTAGCATGAATCGGAGTGAGTAGGATTCTGAGTGGGCTAGTTTCGGAATCAGGGTTTGAAGTCAGAATATGCTGTTTACTTAAGTTCCAAGAATCGGAATCGGAATCACTGTCAATTTCATTCATGCGTTTACTTAGAATGGGAATCGAAATTAGTCGCTATAAATTTACTTGTTTACCCCTTTATTTATTGTGTTTTCAAAAATTAAAAAAATGATTAATTTTTTTTATTTATTATCATACTATTAATCAAAAGTAAAATAATCATTATGATATTAAGGTAATAAAATTAAATTGTGTAATTTTTTGTTTAAAAAAATTAAAAAGAGTATAAAAAAATGAATTAAAATAAGTAAAGTATAAAAAAAATTTAAAAATAGAAACATAATATAATTTTATGATGAAAAAAAGTTATTTATTTACTCTAATAACGTTAATAGTAATTAGGATAGTTATATAATATTAAGTTAATAAAAATATATTATATTTAGTTAATAAAAATAATTAATATAGGTTGTTATTATTTTTAATTCAAATTTTTTTACAAATAAACTAAGGATAAAATGATAATTTAATGTTAATAGTATGAATGAGAATCACAATCTGGAAGGGGGCATGGGATTGTCAATCTCATTCCTCAATCACAAATTGGTGCAGAACCCACAATTCTCACTCCCATTCCAGAAAAAAAGTGAGTAAGTAAATAAGGAATTGACTCTCATTCTCTACTCATATTCCCTACTACTGATAAGTAAACATGTCATAGTAAAAATTTATTAGGTAATTAGTAAATTTTTTAAGAAAATAATATGTTAACAAATAAACTATTTACTTGATTCATTAGTTATTTGCTCCAAATATTTTTTAAAATTTGCTAATATCATTTTGAGAAAATTCTACGTTTCTACACTAAGATAATAGCATTTTAAATCATTAAAAAAATATTCTATTTACATTGCAAAAAAAAATTTAAAGAAATATAATGAAACCTTTTCTTTCATGTATATTCTACTAAAGAAATTTTTTAAATGTTCACTTTAGCAAAAAAAAAAAAAAAAAGGAAAAAAAAAGTGTAATTGAACCAGATGATTCCTGAATTCTTTATAAGATAATGATTTAGTCCTTATTTTTTTAATTTTAGTTGAAATGACCCTAAACTCTTTAAATAATAGCAATTATAGTTTCTTTAGTCCAAATCCGTTAAATTTCGAACGGAATGAGTGATATACAGTGTATGTAATCTAATTTTTGAGGATATTTTAATAATCTAACAATAATTAATTTAACAAAAATAAAAAATTCATAAAATTCCTCCATCTCTCCTCTCTCCTCTCTCCTCTCTCTCTTCATTTCTCAAAAGTCAAAACCCAGATCACGACACTGGCACGGTGTTGCGATTTGCGACAGAGAAGAAAAGGGGGGTGAATTGGGCGGCGGGGGGTGGGTGGGCTGGGTTTTGGGGCTGCGTTCGGCGAACGGCGAACGTATAGCCTCATCTATTCCGCCGACGATGCCCTCTCTGACCTGCGCACCCTCGTCTCCCTGGACAAGAACTGCCGCCTTGTCTTCTCCTGCCACCACTCCACCCTCCACTTCCTCGCTCAACTCCGTCGCCGTCTGCTTCGTCATCATTTTGGGCTTCAGGGCCTTGTTTTGTCTCCTCTCCATGCTCCGCTCCTCCGGCTATTGCAGCGATGCCGGCCATGTTGTGGTGCGAAGGGACCGGAGTCTCGGAGGGAAAGAGGTTGTCGTCACTAGTAGAACGGAGTCTCGGAGGGAAAGAGGTTGTCGTCACTAGTAGAACGGAGTCTCTGAAGGCTTTGAGTAGCACGTTATCGGTGGCAGCGAAGGAGGGTGTTCTTGGTGGGTCTGTGAATGAGAGGGTTGCTTTGAGGAAGAAGAGTTTGCTGAAATGGTGGCCGAATTTGGAGCAAAATGAAGATTCTTTTTCTATATCAATGGTGGACAAGTAGGACTACTAGAGAGATGCCGATAGATTGATTCCAGGTTTGTTGCTTCTTCCGGGAATTTCAATTTTTTTTTCTTTTTGAGAAATATATGTATATATATGTTTTAGAGAATCATGGTTAAAGTGGGAAGAATTGCAATAGAAAAAGAGAAATTTTAGGAATTTAAATGCCAAGAAAGAAAGGTTGAAGACTGATTTGGAAAATGTTTAAGATGATCTATGTAAATTAGATTCTCAGTATAATTTAGGTAATGATTTTGCCTTGAGAGGGAGAGAGGCAATCGAGATAGAAAGAGAAGAGGAGGAGGAGGAGGGAGGGAGGCTCTCCTCCTTATATATATATATATATATATATATATATGTGTGTGTGTGTTTTTATATAAATGAGGGTATTTTTGTCTTTTCATGATTAATTGAGCTTATGTGATGTATTACACGACTCGTTCCGGTAGAAATTTAATGGATTTGGACGGAAAGGACTATAATTATCAATATTTAGAGAGTTCAGGATTGTTTCGGCTAAAATTAAAAAAACAGGAACCAAATCGTCACTTTATAAAGAGTTCATGGATTATTTGGACCAATTATTCAAAACAAATAAAAAACACATCAACATTCTACTAATCGTATTTGCTCTAAAAAAACTAGGAAAATTATAGCGAACAATATTTTTACAAAAACAATTAAGTAAATAATAAGATGTTAAAATATTTAAAATAAATAATAAATTTATTAAGTAAATAGAAAATTTATTATATAAACAATAATCACTTACTTTGATAAATTTCTTATTTGATACTAATTATTCTAAATATTTTTTTAAACATGCTATTTCTTCAATAATTTATATAAAAAAAATGTTATTCACTTCTTTTCCGATTTTTAAAAAAAAAAAAACAAGAACAAGAACAAAAAACTAGTAGTAGAAATTTGGTCATTCATATTGAGACAAAACACGATTTGCATAATTTGAGTCTCTAACTCATTTTATTTTAGAATTTTCTTTAATCAAATTTTTGTAAATTAAAGGTCAAAAGTGTTCTTCTACTTCTTCCTTAAAAAAAAAAAAAAAAAGAAAGAAAAAGAAAAAAAAAGCAAAAAAAACATCGTGAGCTTTGCTCCACTCCACGTTCCCAAAGTGTAATAGTCAACCTCCAGATTAGTAAGCATCTCTCATCCTCATTAACATTACGTTTGGTAGGGATGAAAAGTGGAAGAAAAAAAAGAATGTCATGAGATTTTAGAGTGAAAATAGAAAAAGTGAGTTGTTGTTTGATAAGAGGGGGAAAAAAAAAAAAGAATGAAGATAATTTGAAAAGGAAAATAGTAAAAGTGGTATCCATTATTCAATTAAAGAAATTGTAGTAAAAAGTTTTTATATAAAATTAAGTGAAAGTAAATAATAAGGTCGTAAAAGCTTATTATTATTATTTTTTAAATTCTCTAATATCTTTTTTTTAAAAAGGAAAAGCTTAGACCACTTTATTAACATAAATTGGCTCTGACAATTGGTCCCAAGAAACAAGGAACAAAATCAATCCTTGTTATATCACAATCCAACAAAAAAACGTAATTAACTAAATAGTAGGTCATTGAATTTTCATCACGAGAACTGTAACAGATATTGTCACTATATATTAAAAAAGCTTCTCTAATATCTTCAATAATCGATGCTTCAAAAGCCCTTGCAGCCAGAGTGATAGCTCGAAGCACATTGATTGCGTCCGACTCAATAACCCAATTCCGTAAGCCACATTAGCGAGCTAACCTTGTCCCCTCGCGAACTACTAAGCATTTGGCTGTGTGGACTGAGAAAGAACCAACTACCCGATTCGAAGAAGCACCCAGGACAGCACTCATCTCTCGTAACCACCCAATACTAGTTTTTTGTATTCATTGCCCCTCCTAAACGCAGCATCCGCATTAATTTTGATCAAACCATTCGCCGGCGGTCTCCAACTCATGCGTGTGATTGCTTGCAGAACAGGAGCGGCCTTATCAATCCCATAGCATGATTGATAATTGGCTAAAAGTCTACCTGCTCTTTCCAGAATTTCCGTCACTTCCATTTCCCTGCCTTCAAAAGAAATTGGTTGCGGGCCAGCCACAAACTCCAAGTAATCCAGTAGAAAACATTATAGTCTTCAATATTGCACTTATCTGCCATAAACAAGCAAATAGCAGTAAACGGCCCTCTTCCGCATTTACGCGTCAGACCCCACAAACTACTAGCACTCCAAACTTCCAAAGACTTACCGCAACTCCATAATGCATATGTGGTATCTTCCAAACCATCCTGACATCTTCTACAACCTGTGGCAATTGCTATTGTCCTCCGTTCCAGGTGTATAGCTGCTGGTAAAGCATCATGATACGCCCGCCAACGGTGGATTTTGATTTGTTGGGGACTCAGGCCAACCATAACTTGCGCCACCAACCCACATCACCACTAACTCCAGATTGACCTTCTCCAAACTTCTGATTCATGATCACCTTGTAGCCAGATTGAACATTATATTCCCCTTTAGCATCATAATGCCATACTATATGCTCCGCCTTATTACCTTCACATAAGGGAATGTTGTAAAGAACATCATGATCTACACTCCATAGAACTCTCTCCACCGAACTCCTATCCCACCTGTGGTCCCTAATTGCTCCTCCACTAGCATATTCTCATGTCCCTCTCCTGGCACAGTAATTGGGAGAAACCCTTGAAGGGCGAAGAAACCAAGGATCCTTGAAAATTCTCACCCCACAGCCATTCCCGATTTTCCATCTAACCTCAATTTAGCAAGGAACCCTCCATCCTTGTTTAGCTAGCAAGGCTTTATTAAAAGCCACCAAATCACGAAAACCCATTCCTCCATCCAACTTGGTTTTACATAATTTTTCCCAACAAACCCAATGAATCTTCCTATCTTCACTTCCAACATCCCACCAAAAACGAGAGATAAGGGATTGTAATTCATCACAAAGAGTTGAAGGTATTTGAAACACACTAAAGGTAGCTTGGGCCACAACCTTTATCAAAATTTCTCTACCTTCAATTGAAAACACCTTCGATTTCCGCATTTGTTACTTCTTGGACATCCTTTCTCAAATATGACTAAAAACTTTCCTCTAATCCCGCCCAGCAAAAGATGTCAGTCTAAGATACGATTCATGGGAAACATTCAAAGGCAGATCCAGAGAGCTAATGATACTACCTTGTCTGGTGGGATCCAAATCGGGACTGAAAGTTATCATCGACTTCTGAAAGTTGATTGCCTGCCCCGAAACTAGTTTGTACTTGTGAAGAACCTTCTTCACTGCATAAGTGTTCACCTCGTCTACTCCTCTAAAAATTATGTAGTCATCTACAAAAAAAAGGTGGTTAATTTTTGGAGCCCCCAAGAGCACGCCACTCCATCTGGTCGACCATCTCTACCCATCTTCTGTAAATAACATGTTAACAAATAAACTATTTTCTTTATCAATTTGTTATTTACTCCAAAATATTTTTTAAAATATGCTAGAATCATTTTAGAAGAATTCTACGATTCTGCAGTCATAAAGTAAAGTTTTAAATCATTAAATAAAGACTATAATTATATTGCAAAACAATTATACAAAAAGAAATATAATGACACTTTACAAAGATTCAACGGTCTAATAAATAGGGTATTGATGAGATATTTCTTTTATGTATATCCTACTAAAGAAATTTTTTAAGTGTTTACATACTTCAGCAAAAATTAAAAAGAAAAAAAAACACATCAAAATTCTACTAATAGTATTTGCTCTGAAAAAAACTAGGAAAATTATAGCAAACAATATTTTTACGAAAACAATTAAGTAAATAATAAGGTGTTAAATTTCCCTAAAAAAATAATAAGGTGTTAAAGTTTAAAAAATAAATAATAAGTTTACTAAATAAATGGAAAATTCATTATATCAACAATAATCACTTACTTAATAAATTTGTTATTTAATATTATTTCTTCAATAATTTATATAAAACAATTCTATATTTACCTCTTTTCCAAAAAAAAAAATAATAATAATAATAATAATAATAAGAACTATACAAGAAATTGGTCATTCATATTGAGACAAAACACGGCGTGTATAATTTGAGTCTCTTACCCCTTTTATTTTAGAATTTTACTTTAATCAAATTTTAGCAAATTAAAGGTCAAAAGTGTTCTTCTTCTTCTAAAAAAAATATCGTGAGCCTCACTCCACTGCACGTTTCCAAAGTGTAAGTTTCAAAATGTGTCTCAGAGTGGTTGGTTAAAAGATCCTCATTCATGCACGAACCTATATAGACATAAACATATATATACATATGTATATGTATTCTATTTGATATTTAGATTTTTTTTTCCTTCAAAAAAAAAAAAATCTGATCTGATTAAAAAAATTTCTGAGAAAATGAGTGGAAGATCCACTGCCTGCGATTGGGTCGACGCCGCGTCATGGTGGACCTCACGCAGAAGTTTCCAGGAGGCAGGGTGACTCCTTGCCCGGTGGGCTTTGGATCAGGGGAGACGACGTCGTAGGCATTGAGATTCCCTCCATCGTTTCCTAGCCATTGTTACATTGGGAGATTTCTCAATCGTACTTTGTGCTCAGCGATATGTGCTGTTCCTGAACGGCAAGGGCGGTGGGTCGACGATGGTTGTAGGGCTGTTCGTGAAGCCGCTATGGGAAGGGAAGACCCACTGCCAGTGACTAGGATTGGAGAACCCCCAAAAAAGGCTTGATTGAGCCTCTCCGCTTCCATGGGAAGACCCACGGCCACTGCCTCCTCCTCTCTCCGTCTTGAGCGATGTTCTTGGTGAGGTGGGTGTCACTGCTTCAGGGTGGGCCCTGCAGAGGACGTCTAGGAGGCGGAGAGACTCCTTGCCCAACGGGCTTGG
The DNA here is from genome assembly GCA_008635985.1 of Ficus erecta. Taxonomy (NCBI): domain Eukaryota; kingdom Viridiplantae; phylum Streptophyta; class Magnoliopsida; order Rosales; family Moraceae; genus Ficus; species Ficus erecta. The sequence goes on from BKCH01000436.1 coordinate 43,277, forward strand.
GATCGGTGGAGATGGCGTCGTAGGCAACAGGATTCCCTCCGTTTTTCCTCGCCGCCGTTTCATTGGGAGATTTCTCGGCCGTACTATGTGCTTGGTGATCTGTGCTATACTTGAACAACAAAGGCGGTGGGTCAACGGCTGCGGTGGGTTTTCAATGAAGCCCTGTTAGAGGTTATTGGATAGCAGAACAGGGGTGAATAATGGGTTTCTAGGTGTTTTTCAGTTCTTTTAAATTTGTCTTTTGATTATGAGCTAGTTATTTCACTCAATAAATTAAATCTAAAGAGCTTAAAAATAGATCTAACAGTAATTACTCTAAAAAAAGTCTCCACTACATCTTTTTCCTGTTAAATTATTTGTCTTGCTATCTTTATTTATTTATTTTCAATGTAAAATTGACGTACGTGAGTCATATACACACAGTGACAAACATTAAAGTAATCTCCTTTTTGCCTAGATTTTCTGGCCCTATCATCATCATCTTCTCTCTCTCATGGATCCACCTGACCGAATCGACGGCGTTTTTGGCCTCGTCACCTCCGCCACCAGCACCGGCATTGGCATCGGCTCCGCTGCCACCACCAATCTCTGTTCCAGTTCCGACCGTCGCTTCATCGACTCCTCCGATGACGAAGAAGACAACCAAGACCTCCTTAAGAATGGCAACTCTTCTTCCATGGAGTCCTCCACCAAGCGCCTCGACTACATGCTCCAATTCCTCGACCGCAAGCCTCTCCCTCACCCCTCACCATTCTCCACCTTCCAATTTCAATTCCTTCCCTACCGATGCCATTCCTTTGCCGAATGCTCTCCCGGAGTTCATCGCCCGAGGCGGCGGCTCCGTCATCTTCCGCCTGCCTGTTCGCGTCGCTGTGCACCCTCACCGGCTATTCATCTTGGAGGTGAGGCCTCACCCACTCTGGGAGGCTCATATCGGCCGCTTCCTCCGCTCGATCGCCACCACGAGCTCGCATCTGTGGGCCGCCTTTGAGTGTGGTCTTCATCTGTAGGAGCTGAGCGATCTCTACGCCGCCGACAGGGAAGCCGACAACCACAAGGACGCGATGCCATTCAAGGCGTCGGAAGGGACGTCGGTGGTGCTGTGTCTGCCGGCGGTTTAGGGGGCGAGGGTGGTGTGGAGTGGTCATAGGGATGGAAGAATCAGGTGTTAGAGAATGGATGTAAATGGTGATGCTTTCAACGAAGCCTTGTCGTGGCTGGTTCATAAAGCCACCGTGCTTTCCCTCGTTAGATCATCTCGTATTGATCCTTTCACTAGAAGGGAAAATCCGCACGAAACACTTTAAAAAATTAGAATTTAGAAAAGGTACTCGGTGTTTCTCAACTATAAACATTACATGTAAAGAGCTAGAATTTTCATGTACTAGTAGACTAGCACATTTGAAGCCCAAAAAATTAAATAAAAGGAAAGTGAAAAAAAAAAAAAAATACTGTTCTTGGTGCCCGCTTCTTCCTGTAAAGATGCATGTTTCAATCATTTCATTTTATTTTGTTGATGGCATGTTCAATAATTTTATGATACAATATATCTGCAAAAACATCCATTGAAGCATGTCAACGGTTAATTCTTGACGATTTCTGTTTTTCCTTCTTTTTCTGGAGCTATCACATACATGGAGGTGTCACGTATCCCTTATGAATGCACCATTCAGTCTAACTTTTTTCAATTAAATTCCATTTTATGTATAGTGTTCTTTATTAAAACTGCTATTTATTTATTCCATACATAAACAATTTTTTATAATTCACATAATTAATTTTTATCAATCAATAAAAAAATTAAATTACTGTGCAATATTTATTTTATCAAGTAAAACAAATAACTCTCGCACAATTGATATTTATTCTGCCACATAGAATATGTACAACACATAAATATCAATGTTATATTCCGATGTGACATCTATCAGGTGATTTTCAAACAGTACAAAGTTTTATTCTAGATGATCAATTTTTATAGTAATATCTTCAAAATGTTATGACTAAATTAACAAGCCGTGAATATTCTTATGTTCTAACTAGAAATATCTAAAGATAGTATGGGGAGCAAGTAGACCTATGTACTTGAAACTCCAGCAAGAAGTTATGTAATTTATTAAATTCATTAATTAAGTAACTATTGTTGTTAACCTTAAAATGTCAATGAATTAAAACTATGCATTAGTTTTTGGTGAATAAAGAAGGGATCAGGCGGTGGTCCCATCATTTTTAGGTTTTCAACCCCACAGGCAGGAACTTCATTCCCTAGGTATGGCAGGGAGACAGGTTCTTTATACTAGTTTCTCTCAGTTGCTCATCTGGGGTCTACCCTACCATCACCAAACCAATGCTTAACAGCTGAGCTGGAGCAAGACCTAATATGGGGGAGGCATCAGGAATCGAAATCAGGTGGACGAAGGGAGAAGAAGCTAGCAAAGGCACCCATCTTTACCAACACATTCACCCCTGTGGGTGTATAACTGTGCATTAATTGATAGAAGTAATTTGGTACTGATTTTTTAAAAGTGGTTATTGTACCCCTCAACTAAATAAAAGTGTTCAAAACAGTCATTTTATTTAAATTTATCAATAAACTAACGGAACAACTCCATGATATATTTAAAATAGATTAATAAAGGATGATTTAGTCAAATAGTTTCTAAGTAATTCAAAATTTATCTTATAAATCCTAACTAAAGCTATAAATATATATATATATATATATGTATACACAACCATATTAACTATTGCCACTATTTTTCAAGTTTTTAAGTAATATTTAATTTGAAATTTTCTGTTAATATAATTTTACTAATTATCTACATATCAATATATAAGTATATATATATATATGTATATATTTTGTTAAGTTGTATCTATATAGATATATAAAACCAATCAGAAGAAGTCAACGTTTTTTTTTTTTAATCTATATATATGTTTATAAGTTCTTAAAATACTACGTAGAAGCCAATCCAAAAGACTATAGAAGAACGTCAAAATCGAAGCCCCGTCTGAAGCATCGTCATATAGGAATGCTTCGACAAATGTTGCTCCCTCGGCCCCTCTCTTCAAATTGAGGACATTGTGTGTTAGCAACATGCCCAATGGTGGCGTACATATGTGTCGGTTCCTTTCAAGTCTCCGTTCGTTGACACTCGATCATCTTCAAGGTATAGAGACTTTTCTTGAAGGGCTTCATGAGCGAGTAACCAACCTCAGGAACTCCATATTTGGCGCTGTGCTAGTTTGAAGGAGATAAGTTGGATCAAAAACATTATATAACTTGGGGAGACTCTCTCTCGGGCTTTGCTCCAATCTAACGATACTGCGTGATACAATTAACCTCATCTTCTCTTTACCAAAAGTGGAGATTGATGATCTACTACAATTTGTATTCTGCTTATAATAAATTGTTTTTTTTTTTTTTGACTCAAACCAGGATTTTTTTTGACTCAAACCAGGATATTGATGATCTACTACAATTTGTGTTCTGCTTATAATAAGGATAGTAACTTGACAACATTAACTACTTGGCAATACTACTTAGTGGTCCTCCACGCCAGGCTCTGTTTTCATCTCAGCATTCAAAGAATACGGAGGGCCATTTGTCGGATTCTCTCCAAGATCATACACTCTTTTCTCCTTATATAGATTCTTTTCCCACTAGTTTTGAACATGGCATTCTCTTTATTTTTTTACAAGATGATTAGATCCTTTAAAGCCAGAACAGTTGTGTCTAAATTTCATTTTAGTGGTTGTTTTTATTTTCATAATTTACGGCTCATGTTAGATTATCGTTGTCAATTGGATGTAAATTTAGCCCGACTTTTGACTGTATGTGTATTTTTTTTTTTCTAAGACCTGCTCATGAATAGATAAAACGAATTATGTGGCTACAAAATCACTCAGCATGTTTCCACTATAACTTAAACATTGTATGGATAAACTAAAATAATGATTAATAAAATGATAAATTACTCCACTTGTTAGGAACTTTATACCAAGTTGTTTTTTGTCTCCAATTTTTTTTTAATTAAAAGCTCCTCAACTCCTAAAAAGGGTTGTACTTTGGTCCTCTTTCCATAAGGGCTTTAAACTTTAGACATAAAATCACAGTAAGATTAAAAAACCTTAAGTGAATTTAGTAAATTATCCATAAACGTACTAAAATTAAAAGCATTAAGGAAAAACACATCCTTAGACTAAGGGGAAAAAAGAGAGAGAAAAACACTCATCTCTTCTCTCTATTTATATATACATATAAAGAGAGAGACTCATACCAAATTTATTAAATGTTACTTCGTAATTGTTCAGTTAATTCTTCTAGAGGGAAGAAAAATGAAGAAAAACAAATTCATACTGTGTAAGTTCAATTTTTTAATTGGTTGCTTGGGGCCACTCTATTAGTTTGATTTAGTTTCAATTACCATCTAAATTAATTTAAGACGAAGAAACTTCCTATTTTAAGGAGAATAAGATGATGCAAACATTCACTCAAAATATTACTCATTTTCAGTCATACGTAAGATTTTCAATATTCACTCATTTCCAATTAAAGTATTTCCACAACTTAATTGGAGTGCATGCTCCAAATTCTCCGTAAACAAAAGTAATTATTCTAATAAACTGTATAGAGTTTGCAAATGTTCTAACTTTGTATTACCTGTTCATCACTCCTATTAATTAAGAGAATGAATCAATATCAAGACAGAATGCAAAGACATTCCCTTTCCAAATTCCTTATGTTGTCCATTACTAAGCTTTCATTATCAATTTTATCAAAAAACATATGTTTATCCGGCTCCAGGGCAACTCAATCTCAGAGGATCCTCCGAAAACGCTTCTCAGCCATTCCAGGCTCCCTCCCAACACCTCCTTGCTCTCCATAGACTCTCTTGTCGCCTTCTCCGCAGCAGCGAGCTCTCGGCCGCTTCCCACGGCATCAATCAGAAACCTCCCATTGATCATCTCAACCATCTCTCGTCCACATTCCCCCACCCAAGAAGAACATGCCTTTGGCAATGTAGTCTCTGTCGAGTATCGCCATGGCCGACTCCAGCTGATCCCTGAAGGAGTTCCAAAGCTTGACCTCCTCTTCCGGATTCGGAAATTCCACCGAACACCTGAGACGCCAGGAGGCGAGCCAAGCACCACCTTGTTAGAACAACGGCAATTCGTTCAAAACCCTCAAGAAAAGCTCTCCGACTTGCCCTACCGTCACCTGAATCGTCCTCAAGACCTCAAGAAAAACCCTAACCACCTCCCCATCATCGCGGTCCCGAGTAGGGACTGCGAAATCCAGGCCTTCCGGCTGTCGAGAAAGAGAAACAGATTCTGCTCCGGAGAAAGCTCATCGACGGACGGAGATGGCCAGCGTAGGATGCGATGGGGAGATCGCGATCGGAGAGGCGGTCCCTGGCGCGCTGCAAGATCTGAGACTTGAAGCCGTCGACGATCTGCCATTGGTGCTCGAGAAGAGCACCGAATCGGCGACGATCGGAGTCGTAAAAGTCGGCATTGAGACGGAGATGGACGTGCTTGGAGCGGACGAACCTTGAAGCGGCTTCGAGGAACATGGACTCTCGAGGCAACCCCAGATGTGCTCGGGAGCGTCGACGAGGGTACTTGACACACGGCAAGCCAAATAGCAGATGCGAGATCAGGCATCGGATTGAGGAGAGAGAGAGTCAGAGGAGGGGGGTTTAGAGAGAGAGAGAGGATAGGGAGAGGTGGATGGAGGAGATGGAGAGAGAGGATTGCTTCATGAGGAGAATGGAGTCGGCGGAGTCGATGAGCTCGCAGTAGCGAGTGCCGACGAGGCGGCGGAGATCGTCCTGCTTCTACTGGATGAGGGAGCGGGTGCTGGATTGGGCAGTTCGGATGTCAGCGATTGGTTTCGAGCGGAACAGAGATTCGGCGTCTCTGTAACCGCCGCCGCTGAGGCTGGCCCTCTGGAGGCCGTCCTCCGCCGGAAGTACTCTCATTGCTCAACCCTCCTGCTCAGGAGTTTTGTCTGTCTGAATAGAATGAAAAATCACCAATCCAAAACACAATACTAAAGTTCGGTTGATTTTTAGATATTTGGTGTTTGGCATTTTGACAGTTGATGATGGTTTTCAACCCACACGACGAGTCGTTCCCGCGATAAATCTTTTTTTTTTTTTTTTTGCTTAAATACCTTGTTTAGTTTGTCTGTATAATGAACCGAGTTTGACGTGGGCGGAATTGTCTTTGGTTCGAAAAACTACAGGTCTGTTTCTTTTCAAAACTTTAGGAGGCTAATTAGGTTACATGCTATAAAATTTGAGTATGGATATTTGTTGCATCTTAAAATTATTGTAAAATATACCACAATAACATACATGATAACATTTCTTAAATTACTTCAAGATTATCTTTTTTTTCTTTTCTTTCTTTTTTCCATTTTCGCTCTTTCTCTTTCTTTCTCTTCGCCAGCTCTCTCTCCCACCCCACACATGTAACACACATAGTGACGATCATGCTTATCATCGGATCTACAACTACAACAGCCATGTGGCCACGACCGGACCACCATCACAGGAGATCTTCTCGTCAATGATCTTGCTTCCGGCCAGATCTACTCCTCTCCCTATCACCCACGGAAATCCGGTGGTGCCACGTGAAACCATCATTGCAGCGTTGAGAAGCCACCCTACTTGTCAGTCTGACCGACGCAGCCCATGCATAGGCGAGATGTTTGTCGTCGCATCACCACCGTCTCGGAAATCCAGTGGCGCTTCACAAATGGATTTAGCCGTGGCATTTTATTTTTCTGATTTTTCTATCGTTTTGGATTTTCTGGTTTGTGTTTTCAATGTATTTTGAATTTATTGATTTTTTTTTCAATATTTTCTTGTTTTTTCAATATTTTTAATATCATTAATAATCATTAGGGGTGGACATTGACCAATATCATTGTGGATGCCGATTGGTATCACGATGACTACCATATGGCAATCAACTGGTGATCAATGACAGTTCGGTGTTATTGTGGATACTAGTTGATATCACGTTGGATACTAGATGGTAACCAACCAGTGATCGTCGGCTTGTCGGTGTCATGGTGGATACCAACCGATATCATCATGGATACCGACCGGTAATTTAAGGATATAATTGGTATTTTAAAATAAACAAATAAATTGAATATGATGTTATGTTAGGGCATCTTTTGCAACATTTTTTTTTTTGGTGAAAATCAATCCAAGGAATTAATCTATGGCATCTCTCTAAAGTCGTAAACTTTGGTCACAATTTTTTAATTAATTATACGACAGAAAAAATAAACTTTTAATCACAATGTTTTCTTATAACACTTTAGTGATAATTTTTTTAAGTGATTAAATGTCACTTTTCGTCACAACCTTATGATTAATATGCAATTAGTCATAAATTTTATTGTGACTAAAACTTTAGTCATGAAATTTTTAGTCACGCAAAAAGTTTTAGTCATGCAGTGACTAAAAATCTTATAAGTGAAAGTTTTAGTTATAACAAAAATTGCTGACTAAATACATACTAGTCATAACCTTGCGACTAAAAGTGGCATTTAGTCACATAAAATGCTGTGATTAAAAGTGTCATCAAAAAAATATTATGACAAAAAGTTTTTTTTAGTTTTTTTTAGTTTTTTTTTTTAGTGTTTTTTCTGAACAAAACTATTGTTGGAATTGTATTTGACATTTGGTATTGATGGTGTTCAACCGAAATGACATGTCTTATGAAAATAAAGTCATTCAACAGCCGGTCTTATTATTATCGATTTTACCATTGATAGCCGATGTTGGTCTTCAACTAAGGTTGTATTTGTGTTATTATGACTCTGATCTTGACTTGTGTAAAGGCAATCAACAGTTGATTTGTTTAAGAATCTATAGCCATTATTCACGTTGTTTGATACTGTTTCGGTCCTAAGATTATTCCAACGAGTTAGCGAATAAACGAATAACAAAAAAAAAAAAAAACCAATAAATAAAGACATAAAAATTTATAGAGGTTTGCTCCAATGTGAGTACTCTGCGGTGCTTGGGTTAATGAATCCAGTACAATAAAGCTTGAGAAGCTTTTAGAGAGAGAGCTTTAGGCAGCTTCTAGTGTGTAACCAAAACCGTGTTAGGGCTGTAGAAAAGCACCCCACTTATCGATCTCATTTGGTGCAGGCACATTGTTGTCTCCAACATGGTGTGGCTTGTCTTGGCAGTCTTCTAATCTTCATCCTTTGCTTAGCTATCTCGTGATGGACGTTAGACCTTAAGATACAAAATTTTCCATCAACAACGTATTTCATGCACATATTCCTCATCGATCCTCATATTCTCATAAAATTTTTATTTATTGTTACACTTGAGATTAGAGATTCAAATTATATATCTATTTTGAAGTCAGATATAAGATTATTGTTCGATATTATATACGATCACAATTGTAAAATTTATCATTTGGAAACTACTGATTATTTTTCAAACTTCATACGCAGTAGGATTATTTTGTTGTTGCAACATATATATTAATTAATCCTTTTTTTTTAATTCCCTTGAACTGATTATTGGTTGGCTGCCATATAGAGGCGAGTGGGGTTACTATCAGTCTTACCATTGTTGTGGTTAATATATGTAATTTGATAATTAATTTTATTGCAGGACAAGACAAGTGATAAAAGTCGACAAAAAGTGATTTTCAGAGGTGCAATTTTTGGTTGACCTCGCTGATTAAATTGGCTATTTGGGATATTGAAAAGTTGGTAATTTGTTCTCCAAGACATTCGTGTAGAAATTCCAATAGTACTCATCAATTGTTATTCAACAAGGATTAGGTGGATTAGGAAATTGATGCAATACTGAAATCTAGAGGAGCATCTAGTCTTTGTCAAAAAATTGTAATTTATATATATTGTCTTATAGGTTTATCATTATATACTAAACTTTTTTTTTTTTTTAAGGACCAGGAAAAAACAAGAACCTAGCAGAAAAACAACCTTTCCTTTCCAGCCCAAAAAAAAAAAAAAAAACTACACTATAGGCCGAGAAACGTCTAATGGGTTCCGGCAGGCTCCAGATCTCGATCGCTAGTAGTTCAAAATTCACAATGCTTGTCAAATTAGGAATCTAAGCAATATAGATGTGTGGGAAATTAGATATAAAAAAATGAGTGTGGTGTGAACTTTAAAAAAGTTGAATTTGATTTTTTTTATTCAAACATATGTGGAACTAACTCAGCATCTTCTTCAATTTTAATTAATTCATTAGGCCGGACAATTTCAAATTCTTATAGAAGCACGATAATATAAGATGATAAAATCAATGCTTGTTCATCCTAATTTCTAATTTTTTTTTCCCCATTTGTATACTTAGATTACAGCTACTTTATCTGTAAGTTGTACAATGATCACAACCAAGTTTTTTTCTTTTCTTTTCTTTTCTTTTAATTAGGAGTTATTGTTGCCCTCCCGTCATTGGACTGAATTAAGATTCGATTCACATACTTATTGCAGCGAAAATGATAGTATTCTTCCGTTTCTAAAAACTAGTATTTTATGGTGGCCATTTGTTGGGGCGGCCATTTTTCATGTGATTCGATTGGTATATTAATGGGCATTCCATTAGAAACTTCCGTTTCTTAAACGTTGTATTTTCATGCCGATGTTCTTAGGTCAACAAATGCCCGTGTTACTTTTCATGATCATAATATCATTTCTGTTAGCAAAATGTGATAATTAGATGAACAACAATTGAAATAAACAAAATAATAATGACAAAATAGTATGAAATTGATGTGTAACAAAACAGATATCATTAGCAACACAAATAATTGGAAAAAAAAACGTAAACGAGAAGTCAAGATATGTGTATCACACAATGTCCTTAAAATGGATTTGCCTTCTCACCACTGGTGCTGGAGTTTGAACAGATGTTTGTCTCTTAGGATACAACAATAATATGTAGCGATCGAGTACCACAAACCTTCTTTGGGCAAATTGAGCAATACTCAAACTCTCTTATATTGAATCCTAGACGCACTATAGAATATATAAAATCTGAAGAGAGCTATGATTTTCAATGTCTCTAAAAGAGTAGAGGAAAACCCTGTTTATAGGGATTTTGTAGAAACATGGCCATAAATCTGAATTAATTTTGGAGTTAACTTTTTAATTAATATTTTAGAATTGATACATTTAGTTCTAAAGTAAACTCCGAACATTTTGAAGCTTGATAGTTGGCTGTAGCACATTTCTGCAACCTTCTAGTTTTTATTTTTATTTTGTAACATTCTTCAACTTCATGAGTGTATATTAACAGTCAATTTCTTATTCATTCATTCACTATTTTAAGCATATAAACATAATGTTTCGAACTCCTCGTGAGGAGAACCCATCTACAAATATGTTGCGGTCCCACTAAAAACTTAAGCCTCAAAATTGATATCCAAAACTCGATTGTCATAACCATTTTTTCAATAATTTCATGGAATTCAAAAGTTGCAATCGGCTGTTGAACTTTCCTATACTGAAGTGAAGTATCGAGCAGTGACCTCCGTTACCACCGATGTAACTTGGATCCAATCTTTGCTTCATAAACTTGGCATGAACATTCTTGTACTACCGGATATATATTGTAATAAAAATGATACCACTTATCTTTGTGCCAATCCACTATTATACTCATACGCGAAGCATATATCAATTGATTTTCACTTTGTTCTTGATCAAATGCAAAGCAATGGTCTTTGTGCGTCTTCTGTTTTCTCCACCGATCAACTCACCGATGCCTTAACCCATCATCTTTTGCGATAACATTTTCAACAACTTTAAGTCAAGATTGGCGTTCTCCACGGGGTATATATGCAAGATAAGTAAATTACAAAATATAGTGTTACACAAGTTAATGAATTATAAGAGATTTGTATAGTCTTTATCATTCTTTCCTTTTGTGTAAGCTTAATGAGTATATATTGTAATTAACTCTATCAATTCAGATAGGCAAAACCATTCACAAAATTCCTTTCTCTAAGTTTCATTCAAAATATAGGGAAAGAGACAAAATATAGACATTTTTTTCCTTCGCCCCCCCCCCCCCCCCCCCCCCCTCCCTCTCTAAGGTTTAACTATATGCATTATGACATTTTGGTACTTGAACTTCTAATCTTGGCATATTAATCATTCAACTTTGGTTTTTTTTTCTCTCCTGAATTATTAGTTCTTGACACTAAAGTTAATGAAAGATTCTTAATTAAATTTAACAGAGATCGATAATAATTTCCCAATCACATAATAATTGAAAATCTTTAGAAATACTTGTATTTAGTGCATAATGTTAAATATACTTTTTAAGAGTTTTAAACATTCGTAAGTTATGTAACTTGTGACTTGATACATTTTTTATTAGAACTTTCTTTTACATTCCTATGTTACTAATCGAAAATTACAAACCGAGTACTACATATATATGTAAAAATATATAATACGTACTCAAACACATCATCTATTCAATTAATATTAATCATGAATTAAAACTTCCTTCACATTAAGCACACCAAGAAAAAAAATTACTTAAAGGAAACATTCTTTTAAGATACTGAAATATATATCTGGTTAGTGGAGTACCATAAAGAACCGTGAAAATAAAATCATCATCAACGAAAATATATGCTACGAAGATATATAAATATACATATATATATATCTCGGTGTTGTCCTTTACACAAGTACAGAAATGAAACTGGAAGTGTGTAAGGTACGTATTGTATAAACTTGTTTATATTGTGTCTCTGCATTTAGTTGTTTCCTCCCCCCCAAAAAAATTAAAAATATATTATTGTAGTGGTACTTAATTTTTGTGAGTTGTGTTATTCCATTGCACCGAAGATGTATATAATCATTTATTAGGAAATCTATCTGTTATTAATTAATTTTTTATATATACAGTTTATGTATAATGCAAATTATTGCTAATTTGGTCTAAGAAGGCATATTTGATTTGGTTTATTTTTGCGTTATGCGGAAGATTACAAAAACTTGAAACAGAAGTAATAAACAAATAGAAAAAACCCCCCAAGCGTTTAAGAATCCCCTTTCAAAGAGAGCACCAAAGGGAATTGACGGTAATACCGAAATTAATATCCAAAAGCCATCTTAATTAATTTGGAGTTTAATTTATTAATTTGCCGCCTTCAAAGTCAGATCAGAGAACATTAATCATGGATTAATTTATTTTTTCTTCTTAAATAATTCTTAGGAATGTGGTATACATAGAACTTTCCTTATATGTATACATATTCTATAAGTTTATAGCTCATTTAGATTTAATAAAAAGATAAAGATAAAGATAAAGAAAAAGGAAAAAACTCAACTCGTTTCTATTTTAATTCATTATGTTTCCTTTTGGTTGTCTTTTCAATTTCTTAATTAAAATACTACCCAATTATACCTGCCCTATATCACATTGGTATACGAGAAAGTCCTATAAATATCGCAGAATAAATGAATTTAAGGAAGCATAACACACAAAGTGGAAAATTAAACGGCCGGCTCTTATTCCTCTGATCTTCTTCTTCCCCTCCTATATATATATATATATATATATTTCACTATATATTCTTTTGAGAAAGAGAGAAAAAATAATTAGTTTGTCAGATTATATTATGGCCCACCATATTCTAAAAGTGGTCCCTAGCTCTTATTTTTGATCAAGTAAGAGTTAAGAGTAAAACAATCACATATCTTTCTGAATAAGTATTAGAAATATAGTTATAAATAATCATGCATCCAAGAAATCGGTGGGGATCGGGATTGTTTGAGTTAGGAGGAGAGGAAATAGATGTAGTCGATGGAAGATCCAAGAAATCGATGGGATCGGGATTGTTTGAGTTAGGAGGAGAGGAAATGGATGTAGTCGATGGAAGAACAAGCCAGACAGCAAGTGGGACAAGTTGGCGGTGTATCACGAACAGCAGCAGCAGTAAGAGCAGCTGACAGAGACACAAAAGAGCTGGCTGTTGGAGCCAATATACAACAACAAGAGGAAGAAGAGCAAGTATGTGGACTTTGGGTGCATTATGTGCAGCCACAAAGCCGTAAAGTAGAGCGTTTTGGGGATTCTCTTGGCTTTCTGCGTCATAGCTCTTCCAATCATCATCGTCAACACGCTTTCAAGGGACCCACAAGCTATTGTCAAGTGGCCAATGACCCCTTTTCATGTATATACAACTCAACATTAGATTCTTATATTTTTCATCCCATAATCATTTTTAATATTTATAAATCTCGTTCTATCTCTTAATTACCAAAAAAAAAAAAAAAAAAAACAACATGACACGAACAACAGTCCTTTTTATAAGATCTACAAAACTCCTAATTAGTGATGACGGAGAAACCACTGAAACTTTTTAAGAGATAGGCAACAGAGAAACCTCATAGTCTCATAAGCGTGGTTGGTGGTAGACTATTGTGCAGCTCTTGTCAAGTGTTAGGGATTTTTTTTTACTTAAATTTTTGACTTTTTTTTTTTTTTTGGTAGGAATAAGCAAGCCACCTACCTAAATTATTCCAACCGATAATACAATGAGCAACTCCTAAAGAATTCCGGAAACCAAAAAAAAAAATTTAAAAGAAAAAAAAAAGTGGATTCAACCCAAAGTTTGATCGCCTAAAGCTTTGCTTTCTTTTCTCTTTTTTGTTTTGTTGTGTTTTTTTTAGGATGAATTACAGCATATATATATATAGGCAACAATAGTAAAATTACTGCTCGATCATGTTGATATATATTATATATGTGCAATGATGAATTTCTTAGTAATAAATTATGTTCAATTCTGTAAAATGATTGAAATGTCCATCTTGGACACCATATATAAGAAGCATATCCATGTCTTAGCTCCTCAAACGTATGCTTTATGTTAATTTATTTTTTTGACAGATGTGTCTAATAAATATATCCATGTCTTAGCTGCTCCAACGTAGTTTTATGTTAATTAATTTTTTTGAGGGATATGTTAGTTAAATTTATGTTTATAGGAAAAATTACGTGCACTATGCAAATTACATAAAAGATATTTAAGTATACTTGAGTTGGTAATTGGGGAGTAATATGTGAAAATTCAAGAGTTTAGAAGTCTATATTTTGGGCAATTCAAAAATGATTTCGGGCTATTAAGAGGTAACACTTGTACTATTTAAGAATACATGGGGTGCTTTACATTTTTTAAGAATTTCTAATACAGTGCAAAACCAAATAATATTTTGTATAACAATAATAAAATACATGTGGTGCACTAAACATGTCCTTGTATAAATATTTTATTGAACTTATCAGTTTCCAGTTAATAATATGTTTTGGCTCAACTTTTTGTGCCGTCGTACTCCTGTCTTTTTCCTATATTCTGATTGGCTCTTGGGAAATTAATAATGTACATGTATAAGAACAGTGGCTTTAATGCTTTATGGGACGGGTCCTTGCATTTCTTGTATTTACGAAGTTTGGGCCCTTCCCTATTTATCTACAACATACAAAGGAGAGGCCTATACCAAACATATTAAAAACAATATTAGAGAACATATTGATATTTAATATCACTCACTAATAAAGTATAGATCTCAGAATATAGGATTCTCCAATAAGATTTACCTCTCTTTTAATGTAATGTTTAACATCACTATTGTCATAAAGTATTTTTCATGTAAGAAGTATTATTTCGTAGTTGTACTAATAAGTTTTTTTAGAAGGAAGAAAAAATAAAGAAATAAAAGGAAAACAAATTTGTACTATGTAGGTCCATCTTTTTAATTGGTTGCTTTGGACCACTCTTTTAGTTAGATTTATCTTCAACTACCACATGAATTTTAGCTTCAGGTGAAGGAAACGTTGCTTTATTAATTTAAGGAGAATAGAGACAAAAAAAAAAAAAAATCCACATAATGATGATATGGTCTGATTAAAAAACTATTGACTCTTTTAAATATATGTAAAAAATAAGACAACACGATAGAAGAGAGAACATAAAAAATTATAAAGCTATGACCAATTTTTTAAGTGTCACCTTTTTTTTTTTTTTTTTTTTGTGGAAAATCTCGTAGCGAATGGCCATTAATCATTAAATCACATCCTAACTTTTCATTGGACTAGGTTGCTTTAGATTTCTAGTGCATTCAAAATGTGAATGAAATAAATTTTGAAATCTAATGTTAGTCCTGCCTTCTAAAATTTAGTAAGGACACCACAATAATGTAGTAGTTTATTTGATTATCATTTAGGTCCAATCCAAATTATTATAATTAATTTTGTAAGTAATACATGAATGAGCAGGTTATTAATATATATATATATAGCCCTACTCAGAGTCTAAAAATTTAGGTAATCTTCTAGCTTACTATTGCGAATAGCAAGAGCCAGGGTCCAGAGGAGCAACTCTTCCTGGTCCGGCTACTGGAGCAGCGGCAATTCCTCTTTGATTCAACAAACACCTGAAATGCGCTAGCCTTCCTGTGACCTCCCTTGGATCTTTGGCCAGCTTATCATAAGGTGTCCATAGCCGCTCTTCAAAACAATATCGAAAAACAAAACGTAAGAAAAATCTTATTTTGTTGGCATAAGATTCCTGGTAAAACACAAGAAATGCAACAATGCAAGTACCTGCAGCAGCTGCAGCACGGGGCCATATGGTTTGTTGAATATCGGAAGCATCGATATATTCACCCCACATGCAAACCTCACCCCCGATAACTAGTTTTTGTTGGCTTGGATTTGTGATGTTTGCAAGTGGTTCATTTGAATAGAAACCTTGCCATTCAGCATCTAAATAGTGCAAATACCACTTGTCCTGGTTACTCACTATGCATCTCAACCCGGCTGCCACTGCTTTCTTAGCGACACCGCCCCCTAGCCTGCCATTAAAATATCAAGTTCACATAAATTCATGACAATATTTCTGGATTTTAGAGAGTTTAATTAATGTACCAGTTGTGCACCACGGTCTTGCGGCTCAATCTATTGCCAAAGTTATTGAACGTCTCTTCCCTGTAAAATTTTTTATAGGAGTAGATAAGATGTAAAACTAATGTCTCTCTCTTTTTTTCTGTCTTTTTTTTTTTTTTTAAACTGAAACATTGCAGTAAGTTTCATACCAGTTAACAATTTCATATCCATAAGACAGAGCTATATTTTGCGCTCTCAAGACAAAGTATTCGTACGCTTCGGATCCATTCATACCATGCTCTCTTAGCCTGCACAACATGATAGGCGATAAGCAATGAAGTTTCGGTTAATTTGTCTTCCTTAAAACTTGAATTCTAAAAGGCTATGAGAATTAGAGTACAAGCATCTCTGGATAATGCGAAAGGGAAAAAAATGAATGAAGAAAACTGTTTACAGAAACTAAATATGACCACTTCAACCGCCTTTACCAGGCCAGCTAGCCAAAATTTGTTTAAAAGCTGCTGTGATGCGGAAGAAAATGAAACTCTAGATTGATTGTACCATTTTTTTATGCGAGGAGTGGTCGTCCAGCAACCTGAAAAGTCGGAGACAATTGTAAAAGGTTGACATTGTTTTGAGAATACAAATTGGATAAAAAAGTTCTACATTTAGTCAACTCATATGCTAACATTATTTAACATCTTGACAATAGTTCTTTCAAGATATCTGATACAGTCAAAATATCATTCGGATAGTTTAAGTAATGTAAGGCGGGGAGCGAAGTTCATGCACTTACTTGTATTAACTTCGTCGCCTCCCAAGTGAACGAACTTAAATTTAAAGATCTTCCTAAAGTCTGAAACACAAGAAAATTAACATAAGAAGAAGAAAAACAAGAATAATAGACAGAGATACATCTGATTGTATTTGACATTCAAGAGTATGATGTCTGTGAAAAATTGAGAAGAGACGAGATTTTACCTGAAAGAATTCCACTGATTACTTTGAAGGTGAATTCATTGCTAACATCAAGTGGTTCTTGGCACGTCTTTGAAGGCCACAGCGAAGGGTACCCAATCCCCCTAACGTTAAGACCATTGGCTAATTTAAACAACTTGATGCAAATGGTAACTTATGCAAGCTTATGAATTTGAGTTTGTGTGTCTTCTTTTCAAGGACAATTTAGTTCTCTCTGTTAATAAAATGTCATTTGCATTATGCAGAAAGTGGTTATTTTAGTTGTTTCTGGGGCTTTTCTTTGATGCAACAGAAACATAAGTAGGTATATTTAAGTTGAAAAATACCATGAACGAGTATGTCCTGGGACATCGATTTCAGCCAATACGTTAATCCCTCGTCTTTCAGCATAGCTGCAAATATCTAAACAAAATATTAGAACTAAATAAGAATGGTAACATACATACACACAAACAAATTTATACATATTTACAAAATAGAAAGTAGACAGAAATCACTTGCCTCACAATTTCTTTGGCATCTTCTATGGTATATCTTTCTGATTCAGAATAAGCACCATTCCAGAGTTTCGGATATGAAGGTATCTCCAATGGAAAAGACTGTGAATCCACGATATGCCAGTGCAACACATTCTGTTTATTTGAGGTAAAGAAAGGATTGGGGATTGTGGATCAATATGTTAACTAAAGCTTCACTTCAGTTTCACAAGGTTTTTGAAAAGAGTCCGAAAGTCCAAAGAGCTTAAAAGTGTACCAGCTTTGCGTAGGACATGGAATCGATAACTTCCTTTATCACCGGCAGCGGCAAATAATGTCGAGATGTATCTGCACATAATCAATTGATTTGCAAGATTACATCATGAATTCATTGGAAAACTTTGCTTATGAAGCATCCAACTTTGGTTATGCAATATTCTATGCCATAAGCATTTCAAGTCTGTGGATACATAGGATGAGAACAAGTTGCACTTTAGGCCTCACTTGGTATGAGGAAATGGTGGAAAGAGCTATCGTCGGGACGGGTGGACAGGTTTTTGAAACATTGAATTTCAATCAACATATATTAAATTCCCCATAAGAAACAGAGAAGGGGGGTTGAACAAAGAAATGAGCGAAGCATATCCGACGTATATCTCCTTTTTTTTTTTTCTTTAAATGTTGAAACATACCCCTTCCCTTTTGATGAAAATATTGGTTGAATATGCACATCAAGTCATAAAAGAAAATTAAAAGCATGGAGAAACAGTTGAGACATAAATGTATGGAAAGAAATTACATGAAAGGAATCACTCTCACCTATCAAAAGGCCTCTATAAGAGAATCTGGGTTCATCAATAATGGTCCATGGTACCATATGAACTTCAAGTGTCTTCGTCTTAACGTTAAATCGGCACAACTGGCTGAATGTCTGCAATAGTTTTGTGCCCAAATTGTAAATAATTAAACACAAATAGTCATTCCCCTGAATGTTAAACAAACACAGAAGAAGAAAAATTTACCTGCAATCCATGTAACGCTCCGGAAACCGTCTTTGCCTGCATTTTTCATTTCAAGTAAGGTTAACATTATTGTTCAACTGTTGAGTAGTGAGAATTGAAGCAGAGAAGGTAGTTCAGCTTGTGCATTTTGGTTGATTACAGAGCATTGCATCAAATTAAAAGTAGAAATAGGCAAAACTTACTGTAGAAACTGTACCTTTACTTTTAACGTGCTAGTAAATATTGTTGTTTTTGCTGTTAGATTAACGTTATAAGGTATTATGTGTGAATGTCCATATTCCAAATTTACAAAAATTAACAAATGAAAAATGCAAAAAGGCAGAAAGAAGAAGCTTTATAGTTAAGGACAAGAATCAGACCAAAGTACAATCAAGTCAAAGAGAAAATAAATAATAGATAAAAGTAGTTCATAAATGTAGACTCTGACATTGACTAAAATGCAATATTAATGTACGAAATTATAAAGTAGAAAGGAAGATAACAGTAGGTGGAACAAACGAAGCTAGCTAATGAAAAAAAAAAAAAAACCTCAAGAAATGCATAGACAGGATTCCCCAAGTTCTCAGGTGAAGGAATTGACAACTTGTACCACTCGTCTACTCCATATCTTAACTGCAACAACATCAACAATAGCCTCTTTACCATTTCGTTTCTTTCTACAATTTGAGTTATATTGCTTGTAAATGTACAAATTTAATTAAGGACAAAATGTTAGTTTGTTATTTAAAAAAAATAAGAAAAATTAATTGAGAAGAAAAATAACAAAAAGTACAAGCAGTGGACGAAAAAAACAGAAACAAATAAAATAAATAAAAATAAATAAAAAAGAGAAAGAAAGAGGAAAATGTGGGTAGGGAGTACCTCTTGATCAATGGAAGAAACGACAACGTTCAATCCCTGAAGAAGGGAGGAAGAAGAGTTGAGGAAGTGGGTAGGAGGATAAACGACGTGATCGAGTTGGATGAGGGAGAGGAGTCTGGAGAAGGCGTCGCGGAGAATGCCGGAAACGTCGTCGTATTTGGCGGATAAATGGAAGTCCTTTGGTATGCTCAGAACAACATTACTACTACTACCATGGCTGACATCTTTAGGAAGAGGCCATATTTGAATCTGCAGCTCATTATTTCCTGCTGAGCCTTTAACAACATTCACCACTTGAACCACTACCACAACTACATACCATAATAATACCAGTCTAATATTTGGGATTTTCTTTGCCATTCCAATAAACAAAAACAAAACACAATTTAAAGAAACAAGAAATGTTGCTTATACATGTATATGTGTGTGTGTATATACACACACACACAAAGATGAAGATGAAGATGATGCAGCCAAGATCAGAAAGAGAAAGAAGAAAGAAAGCAATGGAATGGGAAGGGGAAAGCGATCTGTGAAGGAGTTGTGGGGGCAGGTAGCTGGATATTTGGATTGATTTAGGATTTGTTTCGCATACACATTTTGTTGTTGAAACTAAATCGTACATTTTTCATTATATTTTGTTTTTACTAAAAAGTTTTTTATCTTTCCTAAAAAAATCAAAAAAATTACTATTTGAATTTAAATTCATCAATTCAATTTAAACTCAATTTATTCTCCAAACAAATCCTTAATTATCTTTTTGAATACTTTTATATATAATTATATATAAATATTGTTGTTTTCTCTTTTTGGAGTTTGTGACTTGTGACTGAGAGAGAGAGAAAGGGAGAGAGAGAGAGTAGATACAGCAGAATGGCTTTTTACTGGTGATTTTATTTCTAAAGTACTCTCGTTTAGAGAGAGAGAGAGAGAACAATTATAAACTGGGCAGCGTAGCTTATCATTTCATGTGTGTTTTTATAAGGTTGTAGAGATCCAGACAACTTTTCCTTCAACTACTACTACTACTGCAATGTTGTTGTTTAGTTGCTGATCTTATCAATTAGTTCTTGGTTTGGTAATTAATTGATATCCTACAATTAATTTTCCCACTTTTTTTTTTTTTTTGTATGCAACGTATTTGGACTAATTTACTACGATAATTACGTACGTTACAAACTAGTGGTTGAAGGAAACTAATTTTAAAATATGCAAACAAATTCTACCATTTTCATTCATTTAAAAACCACTTCCATCGAATTTTACCAAATTAACACCAACATTATTATAATTATTATTTTATTTATATTAGAAAAGACTTTCATTCTCAGTGAAATATATATTGTAATAAAAAAAACAAAAATATAACATAATTAAAACAAAATCTGAAATTACTATATTGGGTCTTGTTATTAAGTATATCTCATTTTCCTGTCTATAATATGGTCATATCAAGGAAAAAAAAATAATAGTAAGAGTCATTTATTGTCGGGCAATGTGTAAAAATTGTCGGTAGCCGTTTTGGTCCGTGAGGCGACGATGAATAGAGCAGGTGCACGTGCTAGAAGTTTGTCATTTTCGTTTGTTATCAATTTTTTTTTTTGGTATGCAGCGTTGATTCTGACAACTTATTCCCCATTTTTTTGTTGGTTTTTTTTTTGGTGGGACCTCCATCAGTGTCTGCTACAAATGTGCTCTCAATCTCATAGTTGTAATTTTGTCTTCTTTTTAGATGGGGAAAATCTCTTGGGACCTGATGCACTACCCACGGTGCTCGTTTTATTGCAAATCAACTGTGATACAGGAAAGAGCTTAAAAGATTAAAATGTATTACGGAAAAAAAATATGTAATATAGATTTTGTTTATTTTTGTATGATTTGAAGTTAAAAATATATATTTATATTTTGATTTAAAAAAAGTTATAGATTTTAAAATTTTAATTTTTTAAAAATAAAAAAGAAAAAATATAATGTAAATTTAAGAATTTTGAAGTTAAATTATTATATTCTTCTAAAAATGTTGTTCTAAATGGGTCTTAAATTATAAACTAAGTGGAGTTCTATGTTTTCCCCTGGAAACTAGAGAAGAAGGTGAAAGGTGTTAGACAATATAATATAGGGTGCATAAACAACGAACAAGTGATTCAAATAATATATAACGACTTCGAAAAATGATTACATTCAAAACTCAACCTCAACTCGTAGGAAACCAAACGAAAGTAGAATGTCGAGGCACGTGTATCACGTTTTCCTTAAAACAGATTCGTTCCCTCCGGTAAGTGCACGAGGCTTCAACGGACGTCTGTCTCCCAGGATACAACAACAAACAACGGTAGTCTAGCACGATCGAAAACCGCTTCCGGCGAACTTGAAACCAATGCCTTCCCTCTATCACCAAAACTCAAAACCGAACTCGACCACTACAAGGAAAAACCGAAAAACAAGAAAACAAGAGAAAGAAAGCTTGTGCTTGTGCTCTCGGATTTTGTGTGTGTTCAAAGTGTGTTTTCAATCTTGTGGAGGCCTCCTTTTATAGGCTCAAGGATGGGGTGTTACAAAAACCAAAAGTCTTTGGTTAATACACCATTAGTGCTGCCCATTTATACTTGGAATATGAACAATTTTTTCAGAATATGAAAAGATGAGGCTGTTCATTTTCTTAAAAAAAATTTCGGAATTGTGTTGGAAGGAAGAAAAAAAATTCCAAAACAAAGCCCGTGCGAGGGCAAGCTCGATGGACCGGCATTCGCATCGCCCACGTCGTGCGGGCGCACACATTGGGCCCCTAACCCACCAGGGCTAAGATTTGCACCCCCCCTGCGCGTGAGAGAGCATCTTGGGTTCACAATCTTACCCAAGTCCAAAAGTACAAATCCTTATAAAGTCCATCTAGCTTTCATGCCTAAGCAATGTGGGACTCCACATTCTTAATCAACTTTCAACAAAATTCTATTTCCATGGGCATACTTTGAGCATCAATTTCTCATTCACCCGAATACCATTTTGAGCGTATGAATATACGATTTTGATCTCCTTGCGACAGAGAACGTAAATCCACCAAGACCCGTTAATTCTATTAAGTGGGTCCCATTCAAATTTGGTCCTCAAAATGGTTCCTCAAAATGGTTTAAAAACCATTTTTTCCAACAAAAGGTAAGGTTGGCTAGATTGAAAAGAGAGAGATATCCAAGTAACATGATAATAAAAATAAAGAAAGAGTTTATTTGAGATTACATTTATCCCGAAAATGAAGAGATGGGAACAATCTTGTTGATGAATGATGATGGACATCTCAGAGTCAAACCCTCATGACCAATTAATTTTATATATTATGTAGTGTTCGGTGATGGGATTAGGAAATCTCTTTAAAATCTTGTGCCCAATAAAGTTTGTTTTTTTTTTTTTCCTGCAATTAAAAATTTTAAATAAATTGTAAATATAATATATATATATATATATATATTATATTTGAAAATCCATTCATAAACTTAAAAAGCCTATAAGTGATCACTTCAATTGAAGTTTTCAAATATTTTTATTTATTTTTTTTTCAAAAGTAAACTAATTTTACTATTTACATCTCTAAGAGACCGTTTGTTTAGTCTACTTAAATTGAATGATTAAAGTTATTTTGATTGAAATTAAGTTAAGTTTTAGAGTCGTGCATTTAGTTGAAAATGAATTATTATGTTAAAAAAATGTAAAAACTTGAAATGTGTTCAGAAAAAAAAAATATGGATCTTATTTCATTTCTCTCATAATTTTATGTAATTGTTAAATAAAAAAATCATCTTATCTCGACTTGAAATAAAAAAAGTTATAAACTTTTAAAATTTAAGCATATGTTTGATAATATATTTCATTTTGAACTAAACTATACTTTATGACTGATTTTTTGTTTTTTTGTTTTTTTCTGAAAAAATCAACAAAAACTATAACTAGTTTTTGAAAAGTCAACAAACTTCAATTTAAAATTTCATTTCATTTCAAACTCAACCCGAACAACAAGTACACCCTTTTTAAGTTCAAGTTAGAGATATGGATAGTGAAATCGAGTTACTTTTGAAGAAAAAGACGAAGTACAATTGAAATTGTTTGGTTGAAGCGAACCAATCAAACTCCCATACTAAATCGCTCTTAAAATCTTAAACAAAAAAATTCATAACTTTTTTTTATTTCAAGTAGAAATTATATTTTTTTTAAAAAAAATTACTTAGAAAGATGAGAAAAACGAAACAAAATACATACTGTTTTTTTTTAACACATTTTAAGTTTTTAAACTATTTAATTATCATAGTTTATTTTCAACCAAACGCACAACTTCAAACATTCACTCATTTCCAATCAAATTATTTCCAATACTTCAATTGGAGTGTATGCTCCAAATTCCCCCAAGTAATTCTAACAAACTTACAGACTATAGAGTTTGCAAATGTTTCAACTTCCCAGAGGTAAAGGGGATGAAGCATGTGTTTGACGCATGGATTGGAATTGAATTGAATTGAATGTGTGTTTTGTGAGGTGTTTGAATTGTTAGAGCTAAAAAGTGTAAAACTTGAAATGTGTTCGAAAAAAAATATAACTATGGAGCTTGTTTCATTCATCTCGAAATTCTATTCAGTTTGAAAAAAAAATCATCCAATTTGAACTTATATATACAAAATTATAGACTTTTAAAGTTTAAGTTATGAAAACTATGAATAGTAAAACTGGGTTGAATTTTTAGAAAAAGACATAAATGATTTAATTTTTTGGCTTTGGATTAAGTTGAATCTTAACACCAAATAAGCTAGAAGTAACCCTAAAGAAGGCCCACAAGCCCAATACTCCAACCCATAAGTCCAATCTAATTTTATAATAGGGAAAACACCTAAATGATACAAATTTAAAGACTATTACACTAATATGATATAAAAAAATTAGCACTAAACTAGTGTGACACAAAGGTAAACTACAAATAATTACAACTTATGTCATATTGGTAATAGATAAAAAAAAAATATGATTATTTAAGTAATTTCTCTTCCTTTTTAATACCCACTACAGTCTTGTGCAATTGAGCATTTGTTGTAGTTGATCACTTCTATAAGTCGTGAGCTTCTGGCCTTGTTCTTCACAAAGGTCTTTGA
>BKCH01000437.1:0-67285 GCA_008635985.1 Ficus erecta
CCCCACCAAAAGTATTAAGATGATCAAGTTCATTCCTAGAAATGAACTAGAAGAGATTCGCCAAGATGCAAGAGAAAGAATCAATCACCGGCGACAAGACCGTCTGATGAGGAAAGGCAAGGGAAAAAAGAAGGTACAAGATCTTTCTCTAATTAGTTGGAAGAATGACAGACCATCTGGTCCATATGATGTCTGGAAGGAATCGGCATAGGGAAATCCCAAGGTGTTTTGGAGATGATAGACTCTTCCCAACATTACCAGATTGACCAATAGAACCTTCAGATTGGGTAAGTGATGATGAAGAATCTAGCTCAAATTCAAAATTTGATCTAGATAATGAAGAATCAACCTCTACCTAGTCCTTTTCTACTGATTTAGCAACTCCAAAACTATGTAAGATTTTCATGCAAAATCCTGCCTATCCATTTGCTACAAATCTTATAGGAAGGGTAAAGAGACGTCCAACAGTGAAGATTGAGTCACTTGTGATCCGTTGGCGGCTTCACGATTCCAAAGCAGTTACGACCAAACTGTTACCCCTCCTCAACAACACAACAAGCTCCTGATGTTCAAGAGCAGATAAGGGATCAAGAAGAAGAACAACAAGATGATATAGTTCATATTCCGTACCTAACAAAGTATAATATCTCTCAGGCACCAGATCACAAATTGTTCTGGAGCATAGATGATATATCACCTGAAGACAGGCTTCCTTATTTTGAAAAGATGGCAACTTGGATTGATGGTGAACTGATCCGCAATCCGATGATCAATCTGGAGGAGATTGTTGGAAGACCCGCAACATGATTTCTTGGTTCACTTCGCAAATGGTGGATCAATATGGATCCTGAAGCAAGAAGGAGAATTCTAGATTGCTTGACCTCCAGATCTGGAAGTAATGCTAAATCTGTCAAAGTAATTTAAAGCTACCACGGAGATAGGAGCAGAGAAGGCTAAAAAGGAATACATGCAGAACAAGTGTTGTGATGTCAGAAAACTGAAGGACTACTACATGCGGCAGGAGAAGCTATTCTATGAGATTGGTAAGAATGATGATAGTCTGAAGAGAACTTTCATCCTCCACATGCCTACTTCAGTCGCTAAACTTTTGGAAGCAAAGTTTAAATCCTGTAATGTTACAGATTTTAACAGTGTTAGTTTAGCTATGCTATACAGCACTGCTAAAATTCTATTACAGGAACATGCTATGCCCAAAAGTTGAAAATGATAGTCAAGCAGTCAGTTAAAACGAAAACCCTTAAAGTCTTTAAGTACTCCTACTAGTTTAGTAGTACCAAAATATTGAAAACATAGTTTTAAATAAAATAGATACAAAATAATTCATTTCTTAATTAATTAATCAACCTACATCACCTTGGTGACTAAGAGTCACCTAAGTGTATACTCTTAAGTGGGTTTACTTATGGATTATTGGGCTTCTAAGGCCAATTTCCACTAATTGTTCACATTAAATTGGGCTAAGGTAGTCTCTTGGTGTGTGTCTAGTAATCATCTTGTGACGCCCCGACTTCCCAAGCCAGGTCGACACCATACATACTTGTTCTTTACTTGAAAATTTGAGATAAATTTTTTTTTTTTTAAAACATATACACAAAAGTTATCTTATAAAGAAAAGCTTGTATATAACAGACTATACTGATAGTAACTTTTTGTGTCTTCAAACTACTTACAAATAACAAAACATAATTTATTTCTGAAATATTAACATACTACTGAAAATCAAATGCGGAAAATTTATGCGTAGTGGTATCCCACACCGCCCTTCACCCGCCGCATCGTCCGCATAGCCCACCACTTAAGCTGCAGGCTTCTTACCTACAGTATGAAATATAAGAGTGAGCTTTCGCCCAGCAAGTTCAAACATAATCTCACAAAATATTTCAAACTTCTTAAAACATGTCATCATCATGTAACTTATGCATGAACCATTTATGATTGATTGAATGTCTTATGCTTCATTATAAACTCAATCTTGAACTTATTATCTTGTCTTAACATGTGGGCCCATAGTGTCCGTACCAAAAGCGCGCAGCCTCCAGACAAAGCTAGGGTTTGCAAGGCCCTACAGTTCTGGGAATTATAACTTGACCCTTCACTATCACGGAAGGTAAATATCACCACTGAAACATGTAACCTCCTCGATCACGGGAGGTTGGTACGACACCTTACTTGATTATCTTACCATGTGATTTAACATTAGTGAACATGCTTCATGATGTCACTATGTCATATCTTACTCAACATTTACCATAACATGGCATTCTTGTAAACATGTCATTTCTGAAACCATGGCATTTTTGAAAACATGGCATTTCTAGAAACATGACATTTTTGTCAACATGGCACTTTTGTAAACATGACACTTTTGTAAATATGGCACTTTTGTAAACATGGCACTTTTGTAAATATGACACTTTTGTAAATATGGCACTTTTATAAATATGGCACTTTTGTAAACATGGCACTTTTGTAAACATGGCACTTTTGTGAACATGGGCATTTTTGTAAACATGGCACTTTTGTAACCATGGCATTTTTGTAAACATGGTATAACATGTCATAATATAATTTAGCACATCATAGACATAGCATAGCATCACATGTCATGACATCGCATATCACAGCACAGCATAGCATGTATATTTGAAAATATATTGTACACTTGAAAATAGTCTTTACTATTTTCATACTGTAGGTGAGGTTTGATACTTGCCTGATTTGCTAGGTTCCGGGTTTGTTGCTTTAACTCGGATTGCAACGGCAGGTTCCTTCCTGCTATTAAAAAGAGTATAGGATTAGAATCCTATAAAATGTTGGTGACCTTTCCAACACTCTAGTTATATGTCCCCCCACACATGTTTTGGTATCCTGTAGGATTACTTTGGGTAACCCTTAATTAAATGTTGGGTTAAAGTCGATATCTGATCACTAATGGTCAACCTTGGGCTTTGAGGCTAAGCCCAGTAACTCGGGTATAATTCCCGGTTACCTTCGTAAGCTAGTCGCTTGCTATATTCTAACTTGAAAAATTCATTTCCCTTACTTGGAAAATTTAGGGAAATTAATCCAAAAACTTCATTCTTAACTTATAAAAATCCTTTACTTAAATCGTAAAAATCCAAACTCTTAGATTAGTTCTTTATAAAATCATTTGAGGTTGAAAACTGCCTTTGGAACAGTTTTCTATAATCACAACAATAGTTTGTAGTGGAAAAAACAGTTTTCTAAAAACATTTGTAATGCTAGTGGTGCAGAAATTTTCGGATTCCCTGCACACCCTTCGAAAATGATCCCAGTTTAAAAATTGGTTCATAATCTGAAAAATTTTTCTTCACGAGAGTTGTAGCTCTCGAAAAATAATAAAACTTTTATGTTTTGAAAAAATTCCAATTCGGCCTAGATTCGTCCCAGTTTTTTGTTTGAAACTGGCTGACCCCGAAAAACTGAGTGAAAACTGGGTCTGGGGATCAGCCACGGGTTTTGGGGTAAACGGAGGCCATTGGGGCCTTATTTTGCAAATCCGTTCGCGTATCCCCCTAGGAAAAACTGTTCGGAGCAACTTTTGTGTTTTAAGTTTTACCAAATTCGGCCTCTAAAGGCCTCAAAATCTACTTGCCGTAAAACTGGTCAAGATCCACCCGAACCTGGCAGTTTTTCGGTTTAGAGTTCGTTTTACGTCCTAGACGTGGAACCTAGCTCAACCAGCCACCGCGGGAGCTCTAATACATGCATGCAGCGGTTTTCTAGCGTAAATTTTCCCAATTACAGTTTCTATAACTTCCATGCAAACCCTAATTGACTTTGGATCAATTAAAGCTCACATGTGCATCTATTCATACACTTCTAGCACCCTAACATATTATGATCAAACCACAATCTTAGGGCAGCTTTGGGGACATTCCAAATTCAGATATTTGCATGCACAATCCACGGAAATTACATCATGCAAGCACAAATAAAATCAAACCACCCTTAAAGCTAAATCAAGCACAATCTAAAACCTAAACTAGGGCACCAAATAAATATGAGCTTAAGCTCTACAATTTCAACTTGAAATACAACTAAATTTCAAATTGAATGCTCAAAGGAAAGAGTTAGGGTTTAGGGATGATTACCTTGATTAACCCCAAATTCTAGGGTTAGGGTTTGGCTTTCAAAAATTCCTCCCACCTAGGCTCCAATAACCGGTTCTTTCACCTAGTTTTGCACCAAAATTTTAGTTGATCCTTTGGTATTTTCTTGAACCAAAGCTAACCACAAACCAAAACACAATTCCTTACCTTTCCTCCTTAGAAACCGTCGGCCACCAACTAGAGAAGACACCAAGATTTGCCAAAAAAACTTCCACTAGGCAATGGGTGCTCCAAGAACCAAAACTCTCTCTCTTCCTATTTATCAGATCTGTTCGAGGAAGAAAATGGCCAGAATTTTGCTGATTTTCTCTATTTTTTTCAGTCAAAAACAGCCCCCCCCCTTGGCCTATTTATAGGTGAAATTTGGGGTCTTTTTGCAATTATTTTTGATTCTCCTTTTGCACACAAGTCCTTGAGGAAATTTTAAACTCTTTTTAGCCCCATGACAGCCGGCCACCACAAGGGAAGATAAGTCCCAAATTTTCTAATTTTTCTTAATTACCTAATGATGTCATAATTAGGCTTTTTGGTGAGGTAAGCAAGAGTTTAGGGCTTGTTTGCCTCCTTTTTCCTTAAAACAGTCCAATTAAGTGTTAATACAGATATTTCTAGTACTGTGCTTACTACACACAATACTGCTGTGCTCCAACACAGTCCAAAATTTATCTGTATTAAAAAATTATAAAATTTTCTGTACCGAAAATTTTTTTTCTTCTCTAAAAACTTTTTGGCCCTTTTAATCCTATTTTAGGTGCTTGATTTTTTTATGGTGGTTTTAAAACTTAATTATACTATCTTGTCTGTAAAGACGGTTTTCACAGTATATTTCTCATACTGCTTATCGTATCACTGTACCTTCTTATGTTTGACTTCTTCGGTCAACCTTTGACTATTCTGGTCAATTTTGACTTTTTCGATCAAACTTTGACCATCATAAATTTATGAAATTCCATCACGCGTTTTTCCTTAAAAGGCCTCTTATGGAGTCTCGTAATTAATTTACCGAGAACTCAACTCTATACTGATAAAATTATGAATTTTGTATTGGTATTCATAATTTTTATACAATTACACATAAACACATAATACGAGCTTTAGATTTCTTATATACAAGAAAATCACGAGTTCGTAAAAATTTTGGATATTACAATCTACCCTCCTTAAAGAATTTTCGTCCTCGAAAATTAGAACAATTCAGGGTATCTTTTCTTCATATCCTCCTCGCGTTCCCATGTAGCCTCCTCAATCTCATGATTTCGCCATAGGACCTTAACTAAAGGTATAACCTTGTTCCTTAGCACCTTTTCTTCTCGTGCCAAGATCTGAACCGGTTTCTCCTCATACGTCATATCCTCGTGAACCTTAATTGGTTCGTGGTCCAATACATGAGATGGATCCGAGATGTACTTCTTTAGCATCGACACATGAAATACGTTGTGTACATATGCTAACTCTTGGGGCAAAGCCAATTTATAGGCCACATTACCAAACTCTTTCCAGTATTTCAAATGGCCCTATGTATCTTGGACTTAATTTCCCCTTCTTTCCAAATCTCATAACTCCTTTGAATGGAGCAACTTTGAGGAAAACCAAGTCTCCTACTTGGAATTCTAGAGGTCTTCTGCGTTTGTCGGCGTAGCTCTTTTGTCGACTAAATGCAGTTTCCATCCGTTGGCGTATAAGCTTCACGGCCTCCGTGGTTCTTTGAATAAAATCCGTGGACACAAGTTCTTTCTCTCTTGTCTCGTACCAATGGACTGGAGATCTACACCTTCTCCCATAGAGAGCTTCATAAGGAGCCATTCCAATTGAAGCTTGAAAACTGTTGTTGTACGAGAACTCAATCAAAGGAAGCTTCTTATCCCAAGTCCCTTTGAAATCCATCACACACGCTCGCAACATGTCTTCTAGGGTCTGAATGGTCCTCTCTGATTGTCCATCCGTTTGAGGGTGAAAAGCCGTACTAAAAGTAAGTTTTGTACCCATGGCTTGATGTACACTCCTCCAAAACTTAGAAGTGAACCGTCCATCACGATCCGAGATAATCGATTTCGGAATCCCATGATAGCGAACGATCTGCGCAACGTATAATTCCGCTAGCTGCTCTACTGAAAAGCTAAGCTTGATGGCAATAAAGTGTGCAGACTTCGTCAAACGATCAACAACCACCCAAATAGCGTCGTTGCCACTGGGAGTTCGGGGTAGACCAACTACAAAGTCCATGGTCACTTGGTCCCATTTCCATTCTGGGATGGAAATTTTCTGCAATTCTCCCCCTGGACGTTGGTGTTCTGCCTTGACTCTTTGACACGTAAGGCATTTACTGACGAAGGTTGCAACATCATTCTTCATTTTGGGCCACCAAAAGCTTTCCTTCAAGTCTTGAAACATCTTTGTGGCTCCAGGATGTACGGAATACGGAGTCTCATGAGCTTCTTTCATGATCTGTTCCTTCAGCTTGTCCTCATTAGGAATGCATAGTCTATTTTTCCGATAGAGTATGCCTTCATCAGATACGTTGAAATCTGACTCCTTTCCTTCTAGGACCCTCGTTCCTTGTTCTGAGCAGCGAGGCATCTCCTTCTTGTCGCTCCTTCATGCCATCCAAAATAGTAGGTTGGAAGGTTAGGGCAACTAAACTTCCCGTGATAAGCTCTATTCCAGCTTCCACTAGCTCCTTCTGAAGAGGTTCGATCAACGATTGTAGGGACATTAACGAGGAAGACGACTTCCGACTAAGGGCATCGGCTACTTTGTTAGCCTTCCCTGGATGGTAACGGATGTCTATGTCATAATCCTTCACTAATTCGAGCCATCTTCTTTGCCTCATGTTAAGTTCCTTCTGTGTGAAGATATACTTCAAACTCTGATGATCCGTGTAAACTTCACACTTAATACCGTAAAGGTAGTGTCTCCAGATTTTGAGCGCAAATACTACCGCCGCAAGTTCCAAATCATGCGTCGGATAGTTCTTTTCATGATCCTTAAGCTGTCGTGAAGCATAAGCGATCACCTTTCCATTCTGCATGAGTACGGCTCCTAATCCTATCTTGGAAGCATCACTGTATATCACGAAGTTTCCTTCCTCCACATTTGGAATTGTGAGGATCGGAGCGCAAGTCAGCCTATTTTTCAGCTCTTGGAAGTGCTCTTCACACTTTGTAGTCCATTCATACTTCTTTCCTTTCCGTGTAAGTGCGGTGAGCGGCGCTGCAATCTTAGCAAATCCTTCAACAAAACGTCGGTAGTAGCCCGCCAAGCCGAGGAAACTACGTACTTCGGTGACGTTTTTCGGAGCTGGCCATTCACTTACTGCTTCAATCTTAGCCGGATCTACAGATATGCCGTCCTTGGAGACCACATGTCCTAAGAAATGAACCTTCTCCAACCAGAATTCACACTTGGTGAATTTAGCGTAGAGTTGATTTTGCTTTAAAAATCTGCAGAGCGATCCTTAGGTGCTCCTCATGCTCCCCCTTTGACTTTGAATAAATCAAGATATCATCTATAAAGACGATAACAAACTTATCCAAGTAATCCTTGAATACTCGATTCATCAGGTCCATAAAGGCTGCTGGAGCATTCGTCAATCCGAATGGCATAACGAGGAACTCATAATGTCCATATCGCGTACGAAAGGCTGTCTTTGGGACGTCTCCTTCCCTAATTCGGAGCTGATGATATCCGGATCGTAGATCAATCTTTGAGAAAATTGAAGCTCCTTTCAGCTGATCAAACAAATCGTCGATCCGAGGCAGGGGATACTTGTTCTTGATGGTTATCTTATTCAATTCCCGATAGTCAATGCACATCCTAAGAGTGCCATCCTTCTTTTTGACGAACAAAACTGGGGCTCCCCATGGTGAGTAGCTTTGACGAATGAATCCCCGATCCAGAAGCTCCTGTAACTGAATCTGCAGTTCCTTAAGTTCGGCAGGCGCCATCCTGTAGGGTGCCTTGGATACTGGTGCCGATCCAGGAAGTAACTCGATCTCAAAAGAGATTTCTCGTTCTGGTGGCAATCCTGGCAATTCTTCGGGAAAAACTTCTATAAATTCTTTGACTATCGGTACTTCTTCTGGTCCGCTCTCAGTCTCTTGCATCTTATCTACCACGTTGGCTAGAAATCCCATACATCCTTCTGCCAACAATTTTCTAGCCTTTAGCGCCGAAATAAACATCTTTGGTTGTTTTGGAGTAGATCCTCTGAAAATAAACTCCTCGCCTCCCATAGGCTTGAATGTGACCGTACGTCGTGGACAGTCGATAACGGCGTTGTACTTTCCCAAGAAGTCCATTCCCAAGATGACATCGTAGTCGTATAGGTCGATGATGATCAAGTTGACATACATTTCCCTACCACATATAATTATTGGAACGTGACGTATCCAATAATCAGACAACAGAATCTCCCCGGAGGGTAATGCAGTCCTAAATGTTCTTCCGATTCTATCACTTGCTCTACCTAGTTTCATAGCGAACCTAGATGATGTGAATGAATGCGTGGCTCCAGAATCAATTAACACGTAAGCATCTTGTTGGGCAAAAGGAAGCTGACCTGTCACCACGGTGGAAGGTCCAGCTTGAACGTCCTCTTTGGTATAGGCGTAGATGCGTCCTTGAGGTTCCGGAGCTTCCAGCCTGCCTTGAGAGATTGCAGGTCCCTCGAGCTTCATCTGTGCAGCATGAAGTTGAGATCCCTGTCCTCTCTGTTGGTTCTGCGGACTCTGGGGATTGAGATTGCAACTTCTAGCATAGTGGCCTTCCTTGCCACATAGAAAACAACGACCATTTCCAGCACGGCAATCTCCCGGGTGCTTCTTCCCGCATTTCTGGCAAGTGGGATAACTGTTGCTATCAGGAGTATTCTTCTTCTGGGGAAAATTCTGTTGATTCCCCTGTCCTCCTGCATTCCACTTCCTCTTCTGCTGGTTGTTACCGTACTGCTTGTTGTTGTTGTTTTGACTCGAAGGTCCTCCTTGACCTTTCTGTGGTGGAGTTTGGCTTGGTCTTGCCTGAATCTGCTTAGCTTGGGCCTTCTCTTCTTTCTTTTCCTTAAAGAACTTAGCCCGTTGTTCTCTGTTCTGCCCTACCCAGTATTCAGCTCGAACAGCCCGGCTGACACAATCTGCAACGGTGGTTGGTGGATAGGGTCCACTGTTGATCACTACTGCTAAATCCGAACGGAACATCTTCATCATCTTTCGCACTTTGTCCCTTTCGGAACTGAAGAGGTGAGGACAGAGACGTGCTAGCTGCTCAAACTTTTGCACTGCCTCAGCTACCGACAGATTTCCCTGGCGAAAATTACTGAGTTCGTCCTGTTGAGCTTCCATAACCTCGGTGTTGAAGTATTTTTCTTTAAATTCCTCCACAAAGTCTTCCCAAGTCATTTGGTTAATATCCCACCGGATCTGGACTGCTTCCCACCAAAGGCGAGCATCTTTCTTTAGCACAAAGGATGCACAGAGGATTTTCTCTTGATCATTGAGCCTGAGGAAGTTCAGGATAACCTGGAGGTCAATCAACCAATTGTCGGCATCAATTGGGTTTGTTGAACCTTCAAATTCTGGTGCCTTCATGCGCCGAAAACTGTCATATAGTTCTTCCGGAGTTCGAACTCGAGGTGCTGGTGGAACAGCCACAGGCACAACAGGTACTTCGGGGGGCTATGGGATTCTCTGGGATCACCGGGTCAACATCAGGAATTTCCGGTGCAGCAGGCTGATTTACAGGTGCTGGTGGTACCCGGGCATCAGGAGGTCCCTGATTTTGCTGAGCCAACTGAGCTTTAAGCCCCCCTATCTCTTGCTGTTGGGCTAACATCATTTGTCTTAGCTCATTCAGCTGGGCCGCAAGATCAATGTCTTGGATCGGTGCTCTTCTACGCTTTGGTGGCATGGCTCTAAACGGAAATAAGGAAATAAACTTAGCTTCTTTTATTATAAAATTAATAAAATCATTTCTTTTATATAGAACCATAATCTTCTTTCCATATAAAAGCATAACATGAACATATCTGAATTCATCATGATCTTGTTCATATCTCCTTCACAACAGGAGTACATAACCATAACATTTGGGAAGATATAAAACTTTCCCATTATTTCCGTATGTCACCTGGTTGCCACCACCAAGCTAAGTCACCACCCAACGTTATCCCCGTGTCCAACATTTTCCAGCATGATCGTTGAAGGAAGATACTTACTATACCCATAAGATCTTAACTAATTCTAATAGTAAGAAAACAACCTAACTTACTTGGACCGTTGCAGAAGCGATGTGAGGCGATGTGAAGTAGGCTGGCAGGATACCGCTCTGATACCAAACTGTGACGCCCCGACTTCCCAAGCCAGGTCGACACCATACATACTTGTTCTTTACTTGAAAATTTGAGATAAATTTTTTTTTTTTTAAAACATATACACAAAAGTTATCTTATAAAGAAAAGCTTGTTATATAACAGACTATACTGATAGTAACTTTTTGTGTCTTCAAACTACTTACAAATAACAAAACATAATTTATTTCTGAAATATTAACATACTACTGAAAATCAAATGCGGAAAATTTATGCGTAGTGGTATCCCACACCGCCCTTCACCCGCCGCATCGTCCGCATAGCCCACCACTTAAGCTGCAGGCTTCTTACCTACAGTATGAAATATAAGAGTGAGCTTTCGCCCAGCAAGTTCAAACATAATCTCACAAAATATTTCAAACTTCTTAAAACATGTCAATCATCATGTAACTTATGCATGAACCATTTATGATTGATTGAATGTCTTATGCTTCATTATAAACTCAATCTTGAACTTATTATCTTGTCTTAACATGTGGGCCCATAGTGTCCGTACCAAAAGCGCGCAGCCTCCAGACAAAGCTAGGGTTTGCAAGGCCCTAACAGTTCTGGGAATTATAACTTGACCCTTCACTATCACGGAAGGTAAATATCACCACTGAAACATGTAACCTCCTCGATCACGGGAGGTTGGTACGACACCTTACTTGATTATCTTACCATGTGATTTAACATTAGTGAACATGCTTCATGATGTCACTATGTCATATCTTACTCAACATTTACCATAACATGGCATTCTTGTAAACATGTCATTTCTGAAACCATGGCATTTTTGAAAACATGGCATTTCTAGAAACATGACATTTTTGTCAACATGGCACTTTTGTAAACATGACACTTTTGTAAATATGGCACTTTTGTAAACATGGCACTTTTGTAAATATGACACTTTTGTAAATATGGCACTTTTATAAATATGGCACTTTTGTAAACATGGCACTTTTGTAAACATGGCACTTTTGTGAACATGGCATTTTTGTAAACATGGCACTTTTGTAACCATGGCATTTTTGTAAACATGGTATAACATGTCATAATATAATTTAGCACATCATAGACATAGCATAGCATCACATGTCATGACATCGCATATCACAGCACAGCATAGCATGTATATTTGAAAATATATTGTACACTTGAAAATAGTCTTTACTATTTTCATACTGTAGGTGAGGTTTGATACTTGCCTGATTTGCTAGGTTCCGGGTTTTGTTGCTTTAACTCGGATTGCAACGGCAGGTTCCTTCCTGCTATTAAAAAGAGTATAGGATTAGAATCCTATAAAATGTTGGTGACCTTTCCAACACTCTAGTTATATGTCCCCCCACACATGTTTTGGTATCCTGTAGGATTACTTTGGGTAACCCTTAATTAAATGTTGGGTTAAAGTCGATATCTGATCAACTAATGGTCAACCTTGGGCTTTGAGGCTAAGCCCAGTAACTCGGGTATAATTCCCGGTTACCTTTCGTAAGCTAGTCGCTTGCTATATTCTAACTTGAAAAATTCATTTCCCTTACTTGGAAAATTTAGGGAAATTAATCCAAAAACTTCATTCTTAACTTATAAAAATCCTTTACTTAAATCGTAAAAATCCAAACTCTTAGATTAGTTCTTTATAAAATCATTTGAGGTTGAAAACTGCCTTTGGAACAGTTTTCTATAATCACAACAATAGTTTGTAGTGGAAAAACAGTTTTCTAAAAACATTTGTAATGCTAGTGGTGCAGAAATTTTCGGATTCCCTGCACACCCTTCGAAAAATGATCCCAGTTTAAAAATTGGTTCATAATCTGAAAAATTTTTCTTCACGAGAGTTGTAGCTCTCGAAAAATAATAAAACTTTTATGTTTTGAAAAAATTCCAATTCGGCCTAGATTCGTCCCAGTTTTTTGTTTGAAACTGGCTGACCCCGAAAAACTGAGTGAAAACTGGGTCTGGGGATCAGCCACGGGTTTTGGGGTAAACGGAGGCCATTGGGGCCTTATTTTGCAAATCCGTTCGCGTATCCCCCTAGGAAAAACTGTTCGGAGCAACTTTTGTGTTTTAAGTTTTACCAAATTCGGCCTCTAAAGGCCTCAAAATCTACTTGCCGTAAAACTGGTCAAGATCCACCCGAACCTGGCAGTTTTTCGGTTTAGAGTTCGTTTTACGTCCTAGACGTGGAACCTAGCTCAACCAGCCACCGCGGGAGCTCTAATACATGCATGCAGCGGTTTTCTAGCGTAAATTTTCCCAATTACAGTTTCTATAACTTCCATGCAAACCCTAATTGACTTTGGATCAATTAAAGCTCACATGTGCATCTATTCATACACTTCTAGCACCCTAACATATTATGATCAAACCACAATCTTAGGGCAGCTTTGGGGACATTCCAAATTCAGATATTTGCATGCACAATCCACGGAAATTACATCATGCAAGCACAAATAAAATCAAACCACCCTTAAAGCTAAATCAAGCACAATCTAAAACCTAAACTAGGGCACCAAATAAATATGAGCTTAAGCTCTACAATTTCAACTTGAAATACAACTAAATTTCAAATTGAATGCTCAAAGGAAAGAGTTTAGGGTTTAGGGATGATTACCTTGATTAACCCCAAATTCTAGGGTTAGGGTTTGGCTTTCAAAAATTCCTCCCACCTAGGCTCCAATAACCGGTTCTTTCACCTAGTTTTGCACCAAAATTTTAGTTGATCCTTTGGTATTTTCTTGAACCAAAGCTAACCACAAACCAAAACACAATTCCTTACCTTTCCTCCTTAGAAACCGTCGGCCACCAACTAGAGAAGACACCAAGATTTGCCAAAAAAACTTCCACTAGGCAATGGGTGCTCCAAGAACCAAAACTCTCTCTCTTCCTATTTTATCAGATCTGTTCGAGGAAGAAAATGGCCAGAATTTTGCTGATTTTCTCTATTTTTTTCAGTCAAAAACAGCCCCCCCCCTTGGCCTATTTATAGGTGAAATTTGGGGTCTTTTTGCAATTATTTTTGATTCTCCTTTTGCACACAAGTCCTTGAGGAAATTTTAAACTCTTTTTAGCCCCATGACAGCCGGCCACCACAAGGGAAGATAAGTCCCAAATTTTCTAATTTTTCTTAATTACCTAATGATGTCATAATTAGGCTTTTTGGTGAGGTAAGCAAGAGTTTAGGGCTTGTTTGCCTCCTTTTTCCTTAAAACAGTCCAATTAAGTGTTAATACAGATATTTCTAGTACTGTGCTTACTACACACAATACTGCTGTGCTCCAACACAGTCCAAAATTTATCTGTATTAAAAAATTATAAAATTTTCTGTACCGAAAATTTTTTTTCTTCTCTAAAAACTTTTTGGCCCTTTTAATCCTATTTTAGGTGCTTGATTTTTTTATGGTGGTTTTAAAACTTAATTATACTATCTTGTCTGTAAAGACGGTTTTCACAGTATATTTCTCATACTGCTTATCGTATCACTGTACCTTCTTATGTTTGACTTCTTCGGTCAACCTTTGACTATTCTGGTCAATTTTGACTTTTTCGATCAAACTTTGACCATCATAAATTTATGAAATTCCATCACGCGTTTTTCCTTAAAAGGCCTCTTATGGAGTCTCGTAATTAATTTACCGAGAACTCAACTCTATACTGATAAAATTATGAATTTTGTATTGGTATTCATAATTTTTATACAATTACACATAAACACATAATACGAGCTTTAGATTTCTTATATACAAGAAAATCACGAGTTCGTAAAAATTTTGGATATTACACATCTAGTTTACTCTGTCTTAGCCTATTTAAAAACTTGTGATTCAACTTTATAAGGTTAGGTTTTTTTTTTTTTTTTTTTTTTTTCACATTTAGTTGATCATACACTTAATACTAACTCCTTTCATCAATAAAATGTCCATATGTTGTGACTTACCCTTATGTCACATTTTAATGTTCAGTCATTTTGTCGGTATACGATCTTAACTTGTAAAATTTATTTAAATTTGATTATAATCCCATTTTGGACACTTGATGACTCGCTGAAAAGCTTGAAGTATCTAATTTCAGTCCTTATAATATATTTCCAAGATTTTATGGGTTTTAAACATTAATGTGGACGTTTTCCTAAGTGTCTCATGGTAAAATCTCAGTTTAGAACATTACAATCTAATATTGTGTGATTTATTAAAATTTATGTACATATTCATTTTAAATGTATGATAACTCATTTTCAAATTGAGATGTCTAAATTATAGTCATAAAGTTATTTCCTTTAGTGTTTGAGTGTTTCATACCGTAAACTTAGATTTTGTTACTGTTGGTACCACATATGTATCATATGTTTAGATTTATGGGTAAGTGTAGAAAAATCATAACAATTCACTTATGTGTCCAAATAAGGCAAAAGATATGTCATTGGAAAGCTTATGGTGTCTCTTTCATACATTAAGAACAGTTTTTCAAAACATTATGGTTTACTAATTCAAAACTTACAGAACCATAACTGGTACAAGATTCCAGCAAAACCTTTAAGTTTGTAGTCTTAATATTTAAAATTTACAAACAATTGTATATTTATCCGTTCGTGGTGTATGATATCTTGTTGAAAAATTTAAAGAATCTAGTTTTTAGATATATAACTTAAAATCTAAAATTTTAAGCTCAACAAATCTGGAGTTTAGAAAACCCGTGGCTATGTCAGAGCTTCAAAGAAATTTCGGTTTTGCATGCTAGTTTGTAAAAATCATAATAAATAAAACACAAGTCCAAATAAGGCTCAAGATAACTCGTTGGAAAGCTTAACATGTGTAGTTTATAGATCCATCATCTACAGTATCATTAAGAACATTTATTTTGTTTAAAGTAACAATATACGCAACTACAGTTCACAAAATAACCAAAAACGAGCTTTGAGCCACAAACTTCTACTAGTTACTAAACTCGCCATACAAACTCATTTCAATCCAACCAAAAGCTCAAAGTATGAAACCTTAAACCTAAAATCATGCCATGGTCATTAGTGTTCATGTCAATTAATTGTTTTCATGAAATGGACATTTTTCATGCTCTAGGTTTTGAACAAAAACTACATTTTTTCGTCTAGGAAAAATTCGACTGACTTAACCTATCTAGTGGAGAGAGATTGTTATACCCTTGGTGGAGCCTTGTTTAGACCTTGAAAGCCTCCCTAGTAAACACCCAACCTATTAAGAATAAATACTTAGCACAAACCCCTTGAACTTGAACCCAACATTTTTTTTTCTTTGCAAAACTCAAGGAATAAATACCTTTGTTACCTCTAGATAACTTAGTATCTTTGTGGGGTTGTGTACAAGCTTGGGGGGAGTGTGAGAATGGTTGAAAATTTGGTGACTTTTGTAACGCCCCGACTTCCCACGCCGGGTCATCACCTTACTTACATACTTAACTTAAACTTGCGGAAAATTTGGGAGAAATTTTTCTTTTTTTTTTTCTTTTAAACTTTATTTTAAAACTTTGATCTTGAATTTCATTCTCAAACTCATACTTACTGATAGGTACTTACTCGAGTACCGAACTTTCAAACCCTCCTTGAAGGCCATCATAATCAAATTGTATACCAAACCCGACTTAATGCGGATTGGTACCACAAGAGGCAACTTGCTTGCCATACATACATAAACTTTGTCATTCATACTTAAAATATCATGAAAATGTGAAAACCATTTTTCATTACAACATATTTTATGGAGTATATATTTTTTTTTCAAAATTTGTGGCAGTGTCCATCCCACATTTCACAGTCCGTAGCACCAGCCTTCCATAGTATTGCATCAGAGATTGCTGGCAGGTTGCTTACCTACAGCATAGACGTAAGACGTGAGCTTTCGCTCAGCAAGTACAACTGTTACATCCGCGACGCAAAACACATATCATTATGCATGAACCAATTATGACCTCTTATGAATCAAATATGGATTCATAATTTAGCTTAGTTCTATTTCTTTACTTATCATGTGTGCTCGTACCGTGGTACATAGCCAAGGAATGGTTGAAGGCGGCAGTCCGTTTTAACTCAAACCATGAAACACAAAGTTTAACATGGAGTAGTTTAGGTAGCCATCCAATCCAAATCAAACCATGGACCATACCATTTAAACCCGCCTTTATGGCAAGTCGGTACGACACAACTTCTTACTTGTCTTGTTCTTACCAGGTGGTTTAACATTAGTGAACATGCTTCATGATGTCACAATATTACAATATATAACATAACATAACCTCATTCATAACATACCATAACATTACACGCCATAACATATCATCACATGCCATAACATACCATCACATTAGGCAAGTAACAACAAAGGGCCTATGCTGTAGGCGGAGTTGTACTTACCTCTCTTGCTATGTCCTGCGTAGTGCTGCTCCTTTTCTGAGTACAGCTGCAGGTTCGCTCCTGCTTGTTGAATGACATAGGTGAGGTTCTAATTAGTATTGTGGAATGTTGGTGATCTAACCAACATGCCTACATAATCCTAGTTGTATGTCCCCGATACCTGATATCTCACTTGGTCACGATTAGTCATCCTATTGTTTAAGAATAATCAAACTTTGATTATTCCTTAAGAGGCTACGTTGGATAACCTCTTGGGCTAGGCCCTTGACATACCGCTAGGTTTTCTTAAAAACCTTGGGCTTTATTCTTGTCCATAATTATTGGGTTACTTTAATTAACCTTATATCTTAGCTCAAACGGGTGTCCTTTAGGGTTATATTGGGTAACCCTTAAGATCAAACTAAAATCCACTTGTTAGTCAATCAAAGTTAACTATGGTCAACAATGGTCAACTTTGGTCAACTATGGTCAACCCTTGTTGGGTCAACCTTTGGGCCTTGGGCTTGATCCAGTAACTCGGGTATAACTCTCGGTTACCTTTCGTAAACTAATCGCTTGCTATACTCTAGCTTGAAAAATTCATTTTCCTTACTTGGAAAATTTAGGGAAATTAATCCCAAAACTTCTTTCTTAACTTATAAAAATCCTTTACTTAAATCGTAAAAATCCAAACTCTTGGATTAGTGCTTTATAAAATCATTTGAGGTTGAAAACTGCCCTTGGAACAGTTTTCCATAATCAAAATAATAGTTTGTAGTAGAAAAACAGTTTTCTAGAAACATTTGTAAAGCTAGTGGTGCAGGAATTTTCGGATTCCCTGCGCACCCTTCAAAAAACGATCCCAGTTTAAAAATCAGTTCATAATCTGAAAAAGTTTTCTTCACAAAAGTTGTAGCTCTCGAAAAATGCTAAAACTTTTGTGTTTTGTAAAAATTCCAATTCGGCCTAGATTCGTCCCAGTTTTTGTTTGAAACTGGCTGACCCCGAAAAACTGAGTGAAAACTGGGTCTGGGGATCGGCCACGGGTTTTGGGGTAAACGGAGGCCATTGGGGTCTCATTTTGCGAAACGTTTTGCGTTGCCCCCTAGGAAAAACTCTTCTGAACAACTTTCATGTTTTACGTTTTACCCAATTCGGCCTCTAAAGGCGTTAAATTTCCACTTTCCCGAAACTGGCCAGTTTGGAATCCGAATTGGCAGTTTCGGTTGTTAAGTCCGGTTTACGTCCTATTTCGCGCAAACTACCTCAACCGAACTTGCGGGAGCCTAGATAACAAGCATGCAGCGTATTCTATCATCCCACATGAACAATCATGCAGCTCTAACGGGTCCATGCAAACCAAACCCAAAAAGCTCTAATCCTAGGTTTGCAAGGTTCTAACTTTTGCATCTCATTCAAACAAGCATCAATCATTCACCCATAAGCTAGCAACCAAACATGCACTGCCTAGGGCAGATTTTGGACCAAGAAAATCAGGGGACACACAACCATTCACATCTCGCATGCAACCTATCAACCAACAAGCATAAATCAAGAAGCAAGGCACAAAATCAAACCATCCACCCTTAATCACCTAATCAAGCACATACTAACCAAACTAGGGCAAGAAATTAGAATGGACTTATGTCCTTACAAAACCAACTTGAATCACAAATAAAATTCCAAATTGAACTCAATGGAAGGATGAGGGCTCAAGGAAGTTACCTTAGATCAAAGTTAGGGTTTGAAAATTGCAACTCCCCTTCCTCCCTTACCTTCCCTTGCCCACGGCTTCAACCTAGTTAGGGACCCAAAAATTTTGGTTTGGCCTCAAGATTTGTCCTTCACCTAAGGCTCGGCCACACCACCCTTGTAACACCAAAAATTGCATTTTTTCAACTACTTTCCCCTGCTCAAAACAGTGGCTGCCCTAGACCAAAAAAAATGGTCTCAAAACTGGTTTTTGATCTTGTTTTCGGTTGATTGAATCAAACCCGAATTGACCCTAACTTTTCCCCTTAAAATTTTCAGTTTCTCTCTTGGTTTCCCTGCACTCAATCATTCGGCCGCAAGCCTAGAAAAGGGCTGGGAAAATTTCTCAAACTCTCCCCTTAGCTTCCCCTTGCAAACCGAACACTAACCTAGGCTAAACTCCCTTGGATTTTCAAATTTTTTTCTTCTCTCTTTCTTTCTTCCAAGGCTGCGGATTTTTCTGCAGAAAAATGGCAAGAGTTTGGCCAAATTTTCTGATTTAAATGATTAAATGCCACCCCTATTTATAGGCAAATGCAAACTTTTCAAAAATTACATTTTAGCCCCTAAACTTTGAGAAAATCATGCAATTGGCATGCTAGGTGTCAAGGTGGCCGGCCAAGACTTGGAGAGCAAGCAAGGGATGACATCATGACTTACATCATGGCTTACCTCATCGCTTACATCACCAAATTTCCAAAATTTGCACTTTTGCCCCAAAAATGAAAATTCTTACAAAAAAGCCCCCTAGGTGTCCGGTTGCTTTCTTGGTGAACAAGCCAAGCTTATCTCATCATGATGACATCATCTTGATGACATCACTTCGCTTACATCATCAATTTTCCAAAATTACACTTTTGCCCCCAAAGACAAAATATTTACATTTTTACCCCCTTAGGTGGCCGGCCATAAGCTTGGAGAACAAGAAAGAATTTTCTAGAACAAGACACTTGTCTTTAAAGGCTTGGTTC
Source organism: Ficus erecta (assembly GCA_008635985.1). NCBI lineage: Eukaryota > Viridiplantae > Streptophyta > Magnoliopsida > Rosales > Moraceae > Ficus > Ficus erecta. The sequence continues at coordinate 19,582 of BKCH01000437.1, forward strand.
ATGGAATTATGATGTCATAAATTCAAATAAGATGATGTCATAATTCTAAGATAGGGTGACATCATCATAAGGCCTTGTTTGGCTTTTTCCTTAAAATGCAGTCTATTTTCTTGCTAACACAGATATATCCAATACTGTGTTCACTAATACACAGTATAATTCAGTACTGTTATACTTGACTGCAGTCCAAAATTTATCTGCGTGAAAATGGACTGTAAAAATTTTCTTCTTATTTCTGAAAGTCATTAGGACTTTGATATCCAACTTAGTGTGCTTGATTTTTCTAGGGTGGTCTCTTAGCTTATTCCAGCTATCTTGTCCAAAAAGATAATTTTTGCAGTATATTTCTCATACTGCTTATCTCATTACTGTATAGTCATACATTTGACTGTTCTTGGTCAACCCTTTGACTTTTTGGTCAACTTTGACTTTCTTAGTCAAACTTTGACCAACATGAAATCATGAAATTTCATCACGTCATTTTCCTTAAATGCCTTATACTAGGCTAAGTAATCCATCGTTGAGTCTCGTAGCTAATTAACCGAGAACTCAAACTTATATCGATATTCCATTCCAACATGATCTAGACTTAAGTTTTCCTCATTCACAGGAAATCTAGAGTCATCAAAATTCGTGTTATTACAACTTTTGAGGAGAGAAAATCAAAGGAATAGGGGGTGGTTTTGTAGTGGAAAATGGAGAGAAAAGTGTGGTTTTTGCTTCGTAAAAGGCACTAGCTAGGTGTTAGGGTTTCATTCTAAACCTTTTATAGGAAAACTCTTGGATATTTTGAACAATTTTTAAACCCATATTCCGAAGCACAAACGTTTTCCCCAAGCCTTGTGTGTGTATGTGGTGATTTGAATCCCTTTTGACCAACAAAGGACCATTTATGACATGTACTAGTATATACATGTTCTAGTGCGTCATATTTTCCTTCTTTGTGCATGCAATCTCTTGGAGACTTGGGCATGCTTGGTATCTTACCAAAACTTGTATCAAGCCTCTCAAATTTTTGGCTCCAAAATGCCAAAACCGATCCCCCCCCCCCCCCCCCCAACCCCCCAACATTGTATCCACTCTTGGGCTATCGATCTTCTCTATTTTGGTCCCTTGGATCAAACCATCATTCACTCAACACTATTGATATATTTCCTAATCTCTACCATGGTTCTAAAACTAGATTTTCGACACTAAAATGTTGACAATGGAATTTCTTCGATGTTCTTTTATGTGCCACATAAGGTTGACACAATTTAGATGTAGATTTAGCTACTAATTTATGCTAATCAACACTTGATTTTATTTTGATGAATTCTAATTATTCATCATGTAAAATAAGATTATTAGATCTAATAATCTTAACTTAAGTGACCCACAAAATTGTTAATGTAATTCATCACCACAAGAGCACTTAATAAATCACTTTTCATAAAGTCTTGAAACACAATATCATTCATGACATATGTACTGTTTGGATTAGGCACTATAATTGAGATGATACATGCTCTTTATGAAATTTCTAATAGATGATATAATTAGGAACTTTATAACTTGAATGTGTCATAAAATGTATTAGTGTTTCAGGGTTTCATAGTCAAGATGCATAATTTTGACATGAACCTCTTGAGCACATCAATCCCTTGTGACTGTCACCTGAGACGTTACTAATTAAAACGTTAATAACCTTTATCATAAATCATAAATAACATTTTCGCATCAACATAAGAATTAAATATGTGTAACCTCCGTTAAAGAAAGCAACGGGTGTTACAATAGTACAATAAAAGAGTAATGTTTTCAACCAAAAATAATAATAATAATAAAGTAAAAGAGTAATGCTTCGGGGCTCTATTCTGATGGAGTTCCACAACGATCCTAATGACAATGGTGAGACCCTAGGGTTGGATTCCAACATTGGGATCCATATTTTTTACCCTTTTTTTTTTTTTCTTTTTTTTCCACTTATTAACCCTTCTTTCTTTCTCTTAGTTTTTTTTTGATACAGATGCCCTTTGAACTTTTGGCATTTTGTAATTTAATCTCTGAATTAAAAATCTTTGCAACCAATCCTTTGAATTTGAAAATTATTACATTGATGATCTTTTCATAAAGTTCGTTAAATACTAAACGGTTTTTGACATGTACTTTATTCATGACCTTTCTATCAGGGGTATTGACTGTCATTTTCACTAAAATCAACAAAGAATAAAAAAAAAATAACAAACTCTAGGTAATTTTCATGCCTCATAAAATGGGGAAAATACAAGCTAAATGATTATCTGCTATTAAAAACAAATTATGACCTTTAACTTTTTTAAAAAGAAAACGATTATCTCAAATGCTGCACATATTGATTATCTTATTGATAAAGGACAATCCAAAAGCATTAGATCACTGTTTAATTACTTTAAATTCATGTAATAGATATATATTTCAATTTAATATGAGTTTAATGAGATTTGACGGTTAAATTTCACCCATGAAACAATTTTATCAATCGATATTAGTCAAGTCGGTAAAGATGTGGTGGGTTAAATTAGAGATCCAAAGCGAAGGAGGTGTTTGGCCCTCCCACTTCAATCAAAAATTTCCAAAACTTTTTAGTATTTTTTTTGCAATTTTCTCCGAAACTAAACCAATTTCACTATTAAAATATCTAGATCTCTCTTAAAAATTTAAACTTCAAAAGTCTATAACTTTCTTCTTTTAAGGCGAAATGAATTTAAAAAAAAATACATTTCAGAGAATGACAAGAGAAACGAAATAAGATTCATATTGCTATTTTTTTTTCCCGAATACATTCCATTTTATACTTTTTAACTCCAAACAGTTAATTTTGACAACAAATAACAATGTTTCATTAAGAAAATAAGTATACATATAATTTTTTTTTTTTTACCATACCCAATTACTTTATTATATACTGCAACATGATTTTAGAAAATTGATGGTCAATGGGAGGAAGGCAATTTTCTTGTCTTGCATAGACGTCATGAATGGAGGTGGCTGCAAACGGAATTTCACTAAAAACGAAGCTACAAATTTTGATTCCTCCGCAATAAAAATAAAAATAAAAATAAAAAATAAAAACAAAAAGTAAAGGGTTGGATTGGATAGCTTTCAGAGAGAATAAAATATGTTGCATTAGTTAGTAGAGGACAAGATTAGATCAAGTCAACAGAGGAAATTAATCATCTGTAATTTCATATGACTCGTTTAAATCCCATAGAAAACATTGGCGAAGGTAACAATTAGTGATAATCTAGCACATTGATTAGAATCTAGCGACAGAAATGGTTGATTGTTTGGTTGACAAGATACTCTGGTTGCTAAATTCTAAAGCAAAATTGTTCAAAGGAGCTGAAGCAGAGGCTCAGAGTCTGAAGCTCGAGCTGAAGATTCTCCGGGCCACCCTAGACGACACCAACGAACCAAGGTTAGCGGTTCGGAAATCTCAGTTCAAGGAAGTGAAGGAGCTGTGGGAACGCGTGGAAGTTGTCTTGAACACGTACCTTAACAACGTAGAACAGCAGCAACTTACGCGTGCGGTCACTTATTTCATCTACCCGGTAAAGAATTACTCGACTAGGAATTGGGGATATGATACGGTTAGGGATATTCGTAAATGGTATGCGTTGTTGAAGAGCAGCAGGCTAGAATCCAGAAGCTCAAATGTCCGTTTGTTGGAAAAGAGGTACGTGATTGCTTTCGATGGTGTTCGGCACCCCGATATTTTCCAATTTATGAGTGATTTTTTGCCTGATAACAATAAAGGGAGTAGGATAATCATCACAACAAGTGACAATGTGATTGCTGCCTCATGTGATATTATTCAAACACTACAACCTTTGTCTGAACAAAGAGCTTTGGAATTATTCAGGAAATTCACATCCATATGCCCGTGATCAATTTGAAAGTAGATTTTATCTTTACAAGGAGTTGTCCCTTAGAACTGTTAGAAGATGCCACGGATTGCCACTTGTTATTTGGGCCATGGGTGATCTTTTTACACGCAACCTATGTCTCGGGCAAATGGAAGAGGCCATGTCTGAATGGAAACTACAACTTCACAAATTTGAAGATGAAATTGGCGAAGATCTGTCCCAGATTGAAGAGGTTTCAAGAAATTTCTACCATAATTATGATGATCTTCCTTCCCGCAGTAGACTATGCTTAATGTACTTTGGCATCTTTCCGAAGGATTATCTAATTCCCGATGTCAAATTAGTTAAGTTGTGGATCGCCGAGGGTTTTGTCAAAGAAGAGGCGGGCAAGACATTGGAACAAGTTGCAGGAGCATACCTAAATGATCTCGTCAACAGAAACTTGGTCCAAGTCTCTCATATAAACTATGATGGCACCGAGAGGTTCTGCAAAGTTCACAGTTTCGTACACCTTATCATCTCAGCAAGGGTTAGAAGGAACAAAATTTGTCGAGTCTTGAAGGAGACAGACTCTAGATTATTTATCAACTGTACAGTTCACCGCCTGTCGATCTATGGTGATGCCATAAATTCTCTGGAGATAATAGATACCGAATGCCCTCGAATTTTCTCTGTTTTTCTTTTTGATGTCAATGAAACAATGATGAGAATCTCACCTCTGATAAATCTATGTGAAAAACTTAAGCATTTGGAGTTGTTGGACCTCGAAATGCTCCTCTTGATGACCTCCCTTATGAAGTGGGAAACTTATCCCTATTGAAATACTTGAGCTTAAGAAATACAAATACTAAGAAGCTTCCAAAGTCCGTGGGACGGCTGATCAATCTACAAACATTAGATGTTAGAAATACACTGATGCGTGAGCTACCAATCCACATCCAGAAGCTTCGGAAATTGCGACACGTTTTGGCCAGCGGTCATAACAACAAAGTTAGCTTGGATACAGTCCATGGAGTGCAGATAAAAGAAGGGATTGGATGTTTGGAGAACTTACAAACTCTAATGACTGTGGATGCTTATGGTAGCGCACTTGGTGCCATAGCGGAGATCGAGAAGTTGAGACAATTGAGATGGTTGAGTATTTCCAAGTTGACTACAGACATGGTAAACACTCTCTGCTCCTTCATTGAGAAGATGAACCACCTTGAGTCTCTTAGCTTATACTTGTCCAACGATCGTGAGACTTTTCATTTGGACGCCATTTCATCTCCGCCATCTTTCCTAAGACGACTCATTTTGAAAGGTCGGTTAGAGAAATTGCCAGATTGGATTTTGGGGCTTCAAAATCTGACTATATTGGGTCTAAGTTTCTCAAGATTAGTTGTGGACCCTTTAAAAGCTCTTCAGCAGCTGCCCAACTTAAATGTTCTTTGGCTTCATGGAGCATATGATGGTGAGGAACTTCATTTCGAGGGTGTTAGTTTCCGAAAACTTAAGCAACTAGTTCTGACAGATCTACATAATTTGAGGATGCTTAAAATTGAGAGAGGAGCATTGCCTACGCTTGAAGAGCTAGACTTGAAACCCGGCAAAATGACTTGTCAGTCGACATCCAACACCTAAGAAATCTCCAACTTCTTGAATGTTATGACATGCCTGACGAGTTTGTTCTCCGCCTGCAACCGGAAGGAGGCTCAGAGTATTGGAAAGTTAAGCATGTACCATCTGTCATTTTCCGGTACCATATTCGTGGCAACCAATATGTGTCATATAGGCTCGGTGAGCCTGGCTTGATAGACCGTGTTAAAGGGTTGGTAAGAACCACAAGTAATGTTGAAGTATTCGGCCGTCAATTGAGTTTCTTTTACAACGACGATGATGAAGTAGCCAGGACCTCAAATGCTGAATGGAGTGGGCGGTACAGCTTCTTCACCGATGATATTGAAGACTGATTCAAGATTTTCTGGTTAGTTTCAATTCTTCTTCTTGAGTGAAATTAGCCTTTGTTCCTTTCATTTTCTTCCGTTTCCATTTGTAGTTGTAGAGAAGTTTGTTTCTTCGTTGTTTTCCATAGAAGGAATATACATTATTTCTCTGCTTTTACTTATCATAAGTAAACTAATATATAATTTTCACTGACAACGTTATGTTCTTTTTTTTTTTTTAGGCTCTCATGGAAAGCACGAATTCCTGAAAGGCTTGGAATAGGAGATCAATCTGAAGTCATTTCCTCAAATCAATCCCAGATCATATTGAGTTTATATGAATTAGTTCGCACATAAACTTGGATAATGGTTGTTGCTCATTTGCTCTATTTATAGTTTCTGGCATCAATATCCCATCCGGTGACGGATCAAATTCACAGCTTCTTTTCATTTGTGATTGTCATTGTAATTATATATATACTGTTAGAGAGATTGTAATATCTCTTGTACTACCATTGGGTAGTGGAAACAAACGTCCCACATTGGAAAAGCACAAGCAAGCATAGTGGTATAAAATGAAACAAGTGAAGTGTAAAGATTACTAGTGTATAGTGGGGACTATGCTACTACTATGCACCACCACACGCGCGCGAGGGCCAGGGCGATTGGGCGTTTAGGGCGCTTTTGGGCCCTTATTAAGGCGCACTTCGCACGTACGCATCGTCGCAAGGAGTAAATGATTTTGGTGTGATCATTTGTCTATATGTTGATGACTTGCTTATCTTTGGAACAAACATGCATGGAGTAAATGATACTAAGAAGTATTTAACTTCACAATTTAAGATGAAAGATCTTGGTGAAGTAGATACTATCTTGGGTATCAAAGTTACGAAAAATAGTCGGGGTTACTCGTTATGCCAATCTCATTACATTGAGAAAGTGCTTCTTAAATTCAAGCATTTGAAATTTAAAGAAGCGAATACCCCATTTGATTCTAGTATTAAGTTACTAGAAAATTCTGGTAGAGCAGTTGCTCAACTAGAATATGCAAGTGCAATTGGAAGTTTGATGTATGCAATGCATTGCACAAGACCAGATATAGCATTTGCTGTGTGCAAAATGTCTAGGTACACGAGTAACCCTAGCATTGAGCATTGGAAAGCAATTGGGAGGATACTTGGTTACCTCAAAAGAACCATTAATTTGGGTTTGTTTTATAATGACTATCCAGCAGTACTTGAAGGGTACTCTGATGCAAGTTGGATAACTAGTACAAGTGATAACAAATCCACTTCAGGATGGATATTCACTATTGGTGGAGGAGCTATATCTTGGGCATCCAAGAAACAGACTTGCATAACTCATTCAACAATGGAGTCTGAGTTTATAGCACTAGCAGCTGCAGGCAAGGAAGCAGAATGGCTGAGAAACTTATTGTTTGATATACAATTGTGGCCACAACCGATGCCGTCAATTTCTTTGTACTGTGATAGTGAAGCTACTTTGTCTAGAGCTTATAATAAGGTGTATAATGGAAAGTCTAGACATATTAGCTTGAGACACGAGTATGTGAGGCAATTAATAACAGATGGTGTTATTAATGTTATATATGTTAGGACAAATAAGAACCTAGAAGATCCTTTGACAAAAGGCCTAGCGAGGGACCTAGTCAAGGATACATCTAGTGGAATGGGACTGAAACCTATATTTGAAAGAATCACCGGTGATAGTAACCCAACTTTGTAGTAGTATTACCACTACTCCAAAGTTTAATGGGTAAAAACAAGTTACTGTTAAGTGATCGGTCGAGCACTGAAATTTAAGTTTATGTCCCTTTCAGGATGTTCAGTGCAAATAGATACGTGTGGAGGATGAGTATAAACTCTTAATGAAGTTCAAGTCTTGAGTAGCTAAGACATGCAATGAACTTCACCTAAGTGAGCATAAGAAATGGTGCCGTTTCTAACAAGAGTTTGGTTTACTCATGTAAATGCTCATGAAGCCAAGATAGAGCACATGCCCGTAATAGTGCTATTATAAATGGAACATAATTTGAAACTAAGATAGCTCATATGTGATGTATTTCCGATACTGACATAAAAGATGAGGTTTAATGCTTTGCACACCTTTGTCTTGTGAGTATTTTGAAGTACAGTCACTAATTGAAGGTTTAAATCGAAAGATACCTTTTGTAAGTATGAGTATATCAATAAGATATTGGAGAAATATTACAATCTAGTGGGGGATTGTTAGAGAGATTGTAATATCTCTTGTACTACCATTGGGTAGTGGAAACAAAAGTCCCACATTGGAAAAGCACAAGCAAGCATAGTGGTATAAAATGAAACAAGTGAAGTGTAAAGATTACTAGTGTATAGTGGGGACTATGCTACTTCTATGCACCACCACACGCACGCGCGCGAGGGCGATTGGGCGTTTAGGGCGCTTATTAGGGCGCACTTTGCACGTACGCATCATCGCAAGGAGTCAACACTACTACAAAAAGTACATTACACGACGGAGATTACACGACGGTTCCTTGGAACCTAATCTTCCTCCAATTCCTGAACCGAAAGATGACGATTCTGAAGCATTGAAGGCCGAAAGGAAGAAGAGGCAAGAAGACGGAGTGATGTGTCGAGGACATATTATGAATACTCTGTCGGACAGGTTGTACGACCTCTACAATTCAATGGAGAGTCCGAAGGAAATTTGGAATGCACTCGAATACAAGTATAAAACAGAGAAGGAAGGTACGGATAAATTTCTCATATTAAAGTATCTCGAATTTACTATGGTTGATACCAAGTCTGTTTTGGATCAAATCCATGAGTTGCAAGTTCTAGTCACAAAACTCAAACCTTAAGGAAAGTAATTCATACGCCTCAAACCCTTCGATTTTCTCTATTCTCTTCCGTTTCTTTACACCAAAACAGTTTTCCACCACCCACTTTTTTCAACATATACATATATATATATATAATATATTATTCACTCATGTATTATTATATATAAATGTGTTAAATATTAAAGATAAAAGATTTCAAAATATCTAGAAACATAATTTTATTAAAAGAATATTTGACCCACAAACTACAGAAAATAGCAATATTCAATATGTCCAAAACATACGAAAGAGTGAATACTAAACAATATATATATATATATATATATATATTTAATTTAGAACAATTCTAAAACACATCTTTAAAACATATGTGAGTTCAAAAAATTTGTCCCCTTTTCATTCCTTTTTTTTTTTTTTGGGAGACTTTTTTTTTTTTTTTTCACCATACATGTTTTACTTTTACATGTAAATTTGTGAAAATTATGTTTACACTGGAGTCTAAAAACTTATGTTAACACTGTTAGAAAAAGGTTACATTTTTTTTTTGGGGTATAGTTTTTCTATTGGGAGTTTTGTAGTTATTTATATTTACATAAATATTAGGAAATCTTTTGATTTAAGCAAACTTGATAGTTTTTAGTAACTTACCCGATTTTGTAATTACAACTTATATTTATACACAATTCATTTGTAGCATAATTTACTTGTGAATTTTATCTCTTGTTTTCTGGTCCATTGATATAGACATATTGCCAAATTATGGTAATCAATGTGTTCTCTTCTTCCTTTTATATCTTCTCTTATGTTTCGCCCGCTAATGCTTCTCAAAATTACACTTATGAACAAAATTTACTTTGATATTTTAAAATTTCTATCTAAATTTCTAAAATAAAATGGGAAACAAATTTTATAAAACATTTTTGGCAAGTTTACAATTTATATTTTATACAAAATTTTAAATATGAAAAGCAACGTTTTTAATCGATATTCAATCTTTTTGTGATTTTATCAATGTTTTATTAAGTTTTTTTTGTTGAAATACTTTGCTAAATGAGTAAGCCCTTGGTTTGGTATATAATTTTGAACCTAATTTTAAAAAAAAAAAAACTTTATTTTCCAAAAACTTTTCATTTTAATTTAAAAATTTTACCGTTTTAAAATTCACAGCCAACATTTCTTTTTTCTTTATCCTAAACACCAATCCTAAAATGTTAAATTTTAGAAAAAATTAGATAAAGAGCCATGATTTGAGTTCCTCTTTATAATTTACCTATTTTAACATTAAAATTGATAATTTTAATATTATGAAATAACAAAATTATCAACTTTAATATTATAATAGATATAAATATTAGGAGGTGTTAAATTTATAGCATTCTTGTATATAAGCCTAAATTTTAAAATAAAATCTTCTTAAAATGAGTAACAACTACTAAAAGATTCTTGTCCCCTATCATGTTTTTATTTATACTTAAAAGAAAAAATGGCATGGTATGTTACTTGAGAATGAAACGGAGCTAAACTTCCTCGAACTTTCCTAGTGTTTACTTGGTCGACTCTGTTGGTTACCATCTCAATAGGAGGATGACACGTAGCCAAATGCAAGGAAACAACATTTTAAATTGACCAAAAAAAGGTAATAAGAAAAAGAACATGAAAAAAAAGAGTAGGTAACATTACGTCTTCCAAGAAGGCGCGTGAGGCGTGAGGGGATTAAGTCGTTAAGTAAATATTATTTAATGAGAACTTGGCAATATTCTAGAGACAAATCTCCTCTAGCTAGTCTTCGTCAATCATTGTCTAGTCCGCCACAAATTAATTTATTTATTTAGAACTCGTTTGGAATGCCGATTGGAGTTAACATCACTTTGGATTTTTTTTTTATATTATTAAAAATGAGTGAATATTTGAAAATATGAGTTATGAGGCCTTAAATAGAGAAGCCTTTTGAGGTTATACCTGGCTCCTTACGAGGACTTTAGTTGCATGAAACAACTTACAAAGTCCTCGAAGATAATTATTGCTAATAGGTAATTAATTATTCTAAATGATTATTTTATGCAATATATATATGAGGTAATGGATTGAGAAAATCTCATTCCAAAGGTCATGGATGTGAAGATTGGAAAGAAGAATAGGAATTTGAGAGTGTTAAGGGATTGTACTTCCATCCTAAAAAGTCAATCTGTTTAAGTTGAGTAACTTAATATTCTTATATATCTATTATTGTTGTTATATGTTTACAATATAAGAGATGGTTTTCTTTTTATCCTTAAGACGGCTCCTAGAAGATGGCGCTCTCTTTTTGGAGTCATTAATCTTGTATTTAATGGATTAGGATGCTCGCTTGGGCTTGTTTGGCTCTAATACCATGTGAAGATAAGAGAGAACTTAAAGGTCAATCTATTAAGTGGAGTGACATATACCATTATCTGTCTGTTATTGTTATTGTATGTTTACAGTGTGAGATTTTGAGTTGCTTTTTACCCTTAACTATGGATTGTTATACGAATTGAGCCAAATCCACTTAATTCTATAAGTGAACACCCTTACTTGAAAGCTTCAATAATTTAAGTTGAGAGAGTGATTTTTTTTTATTTTTTTTATTTTTTTGGGATAAGAGAAGGAGGATGAATGTAAGAGCCCATTTGAAATAGGAGTTCCAACTTATGTTTTGTATATTGATGTTCAAAAACTCCAACTTCAATTAGCTACTTTAAAAATACCACATCTCTCTTTCTTGCTATTTCATTTCTATAAAACCCAAACTTTAAAAATCGACAACTTTCTTATTTCAAGTCAAAATGAAATGTTTCTTGTCTCTAAAGGCTCACAACGATTAACAAATAAAATAAGAATCATTTGCCATTTTTTTTTAACACATTTCAAGCTTTTATACTATTCAAATATTATAATTTATTTTTAATTAACATTTCAATCAAATGTACACACATCAATCCCTAAAACTTCATTTCCAATTTATATTCCAAATGAGGCCTAAATGAAAGTGGAGTCACAAAGATTAGAGACGAGCAAGGATCTCATGGGCCTTGACTCATAATACTTAATTTGCACCCAAAAGTGTGTGTTCTGGGATAGCATCATCACACCTAATGATAACTACCACAGTCTCTCCCTCCCTCTTAGAGAGGAGGGGGGGAGAAGGAAAAAAAAAAGAAAAAAGAAAGGCATTACTTAAATTCGAAAAAGAAGAAAGTAGATTGGAACTATGGATGGTCCTCCATTGATAACTATATCTACCACAGTCTCTCTCCCTCTTAATGGAAGGAAAAAAAAAAAAAAAAGAAAGGCATTAATTAAATTCAAAAAAGAAGAAAGAAGGAGGAACAATAAATAAGGATGTGTTTAGTGTTCGAATTGAATTTAAAATGGAATGAAAATTTTAAATTAAATTTGATTAATTTTCTAAAAATTAATCTTAAAAAATGATAAAAAAATCAATCATAAAATATAATTTAATTCAAAATTAAATTAAATATCAAAACGTAAGCTAAATAAATAAATAAAACATTTCATTGGATAACATAGACAATAAGACAAGAAGAGGAGTCAACCGAGTAAACGAAAGACCACATTTGGGAAAGGCTGCGTCCGAAACTAAAAACAGTCATTGAAGATTTTCCCAAAAATCGTCTAAGATCACATGGCAGATCTGAAGTCGTTGATCTGATCGGAGCACGTTTGATAGCCCATTGCACGTTGGCTTTGAGACGCCGAGCACCGCCGAGAAATGGCACCGTTGTTGGAGCGTAGTGTTGATGTCGTTGACAAGATACTTGGGTTGCTGAAGGGTGAAGCAAAGTTGTTCAGGGGAGCTGAAGCAGAGGCTGAGAGTCTGAAAATCGACCTGCGGATTCTCCGTGCTACCATCGCAGTTTCCTACAAACGGAGGCTGGCAGTCCTAAAGTTTTTGGGAAGAGACGCAGTCGAGGAGATTCACGAAACGTATGCCAAGTTGGAGACAGAATATTCACTATGGAAAGTGAGGCTTCGTAATTTCAAAGATGAGATCGGCAAGAGTCCCTCCCAAGTTGACGAAGTTTGCAGAGTTTTCCATCATAATTACGATGAGCTTCCTTCCCGTAGCAGACTTTGCTTAATTTACTTTGGCATCTTTCCTAGAGAGTCTCTTTTTCCTGATGTAAAACTAGTTAAGCTGTGGATTGCGGAGGGTTTTGTTAAAGAAGAGATGGGCAAGACACTAGAACAAGTTGCAGAAACATACCTAAATGACCTCATCAATAGAAACTTGGTCCAGGTCGCTTGTATAAACTCTGATGGCACTGAAAGAATGTGCAGAGTCCATGATTTCATGCATCGTATCATCTCATCAATGGCTAATAGGTACCAAATTTTTGAAGTCTTGAGGGAGACGAGTATAACATTTCCGAATGTTGTAACTCGCTGCTTCTATGGTGACACGATAAGTTCTTTGAAGACGACTTCTGCGCTGCCTAATATTTCCACTGTTTTTCTTTCTCATGTCAATCAAACAAAGAAGATAGAGTTTTTATTAGTCACTATAATTGAGATGATACATGCTCTTTATGAAATTTCTAATTCATGACATAATTAGGAATTTTATAACTTGAATATGTCATAAAATGTATTAGTGTTTCGAGGTTTCACAGTCAAGATGCATAATTTTGACATGAACCTCTTGAGCACATCAATCCCTCGTGATTGTCACCTGAGACATTACTAATTAAAATGTTAATAACCTTTACCATAAATCATAAATAACATTTTCACATCAACATAAGCATTAAATATGTGTAACGTCCGTTAAAGAAAACAACGGGCATTACAATAGTAAAATAAAAGAGTAATGTTTTCAACCAAAAATAAAAATAATAATAAACTACTAAAGAGTAATAATGCTTCAGAGCTCTATTCTTATGGAGCGCCACATCGAGCCTAAAGACAGTGGTGAGACCCTAGGGTTGGATTCCAACATTGGGATCTATTGTTTTGACCCTTTTTTTTTTTCATTTATTAACCCTTCTCTCTTTCTCTTAGTTTTTTGATACGGATGCCCTTTGAAATTTTTGCATTTTGTAATTTAATCTCGGAATAAAAAATCTTTGCTACCAATCCTTTGAATTTGAAAATTATTACATTGATGGTCTTTTCATAAAATTCGTTAAATACTAAACGGTTTTGGACATGTACTTTATTCATGACCTCTCTATCAGGGGTATTGGTTGTCATTTTCACTAAAATCAACAACGAATAAAAAAAAAAAAAACCCCACTCTTGGTAATTTTCATGCCTCATAAAATGGGGAAAATTACAGGCTAAATGATTATCTACTATTAAAAATAAATTGTGACCCTTAACTTTTTTAAAAAGTAAACGATTATCTCGAAGGCTGCACATATTGATTATCTTATTGATATAGGACAATCCAAAAGCATTAGATCATTGTTTAATTACTTTAAATTCATGTAATATATATATAGATATATATATATATATTTCAATTTAATATGAGTTTAATGAGATTTGACCACTAGTAAAAATTATAAATTGACAACGGTTATTAACCGTCGTGTAAAGTTTACACAACGGTTACATAACCGTCCTATAATCCACCGTCGTGGAATGTTTTAAGATACCACGACGGTTAAAAAATCAATGTGGTATCTCAATATTTCACGACGGTTCACACTGTTGTCGAGTAGAGAAAAAAATAGAGCAAATTTCGCTAAAATGAGAACTTTACACGATGGTTTCTGTTAAAAACCGTCGTGTAAAGTGGACTTTACACAACGGTTTTTAACAGAAACCGTCGTGTAAAGTCCAACATGAATTAAAAAATAATTTTACATTTTTTGGCGATTTCCCACGGGTGGCCTAACCCGTGTGTTATCAATACACGGCCCAGGATATGATTGACAAAATATTAGCTACATTATATCAACGTAAAAAAATCATCCATTACATTACCAATTTACATATCATAATTAATGAATTACATTATAAATTTTGTCCATTCTCCCATAATCAAATCCATATCATCCCAAGTATAATATTATTTTCTTTCAAGTACGTTAAATCCATTCAACACTATGTCCCTTATAAAACCTACAACAAAATAACCACATTCAACACTTCCCTCTTGGTAAAGACAAGGACGATCCGAGATTTTTGTTTTATAGTCTCGTCTCCTTTTAATCCCTTCTCCGGCTATAAGCTTCCAATTCATTAGGGCCCTAGCAAGTTTGCAAAATTCAAAATAATTAAGATGCATACCATTAAGATTAAATCAAATAAAATTCCATTTTGACATTTCATCGAGCATGTAGTGGGCGGAAAAAAAAATGCATAGAATATTGTATGTTCGTAGATCTTAAAATGCCAAAAAATTGCACAAAAGATTCTTCTATAAAGAGCAACAATAAAAAAAAATTGAACAACAATAAATACACAAATTGCATTCCAAAAAAGTTATAAAATAATTGTGTTCATATTTTTGTTGGAAAACAAGATTTTGAGCAATATGGAAATCACCTTGCCTTTCTTTGATGCAAAATAGTTCACAGCCTTGATGGGAAAACAGGGTGGCAGTGAAGGTGGTGACGGTGGCGGCGAAAAAAAGAGAGAGAGGGGAGGGTGACGGGAGAATGAAGGGGAGGGGATGGTGGCCTTGCGGGCGACGGTCAAATGAGGAAGAGGGGAGGGCGGGCGGCGTCACCGGGAGAATAAGAGGGAGGGTAAGGCAGCGGCGTTGTCGGTGGGCGTGCGAAGAAGATAGTGGATAGGAGAAATCTTTGAGCCGTCGTGTAATCTCTGAAATTACACGATGGTTTTGGCAAACCGTCATGTAATCTCGAGATTACACGACGGTTTAGGGAAACCGTCGTGTAATCTTCTGAAAATCACTCTAAAAATTTGAAATTTTGTCAAGGGTTTACGCGCGAATTTCATGAAGTAAAATTTGAATTTTGATTTTTGGAAGGTTAGAGTAATCTCCGTCGTGTAATCTTCGTCGTCTAAGCCAACTTTTGTAGTAATGGATGGTTAAATTTCATACCCATGAAACAATTTTATCGATCGATATTAGCCAATTCGGTAAAGAAGTGGTGGGTTAAATTAGAGATCCTAAGCTAAGGAGGTGTTTGGCACTCCCACTTCAATCGAAAATTTCCAAAACTTTTTGGTATTTTTTGAAATTTAATTTAGAACTAAACCAATTTAACTATTTAAATATCTAGTTTTCTCTTGAAAATTCAAACTTTAAAAGTCCATAATGTTCTTCTTTTAAGGTGAAATGAAATTGTTTTTTAAAATAAATTTTATAGAATGACAAGAGAAACGAAATAAGATTTATATTGCTATTTTTTATTCCGAATACATTCCAAGTTTTTACACTTTTTAACTCCAAATAGTTAATTTTGTTAACAAATAACAATGTTTCATACAGAAAATAAGTATATATATATTATTTATTTTGTCCATACCCTTTTACTTTATTATATACTCCAACATGATTTTTGAAAAATTGATGGCCAATGGGAGGGAAGGTAAATTTCTTGTCTTGCATAGACGTCATGAATGGAGGTGGCTGCAAACGGAATTTCACTAAAAACGAAGCTACAAATTTTGATTCCTCCGCCAAAAAAAAAAAATAATAAATAATAAATAAAAACAAAAAGTAAAGGGTTGGATTGGATAGCTTTCAGAGAGAATAAAATATGTTGTATTAGTTAGCAGAGGACAAGACTAGATCAAGTCAACAGAGGAAATTATCATCTGTGATTTCATATGACTTGTTTAAATCCCATAGAAAACATTGGTGAAGGTAACAATTAGTGATAATCTAGCACATTGATTTGAATCTAGCGAGAGAAATGGTTCGTTATTTGGTTGACAAGATACTCTGGTTGTTAAATTCTAAAGCAAAGTTGTTCATAGGAGCTGAAGCAGAGGCTCAGAGTCTGAAGCTCGAGCTGAAGATTCTCCGGGCCACCCTAGACGACACCAATGAACCAAGGTTAGCGGTTCGGAAATCTCAGTTCGAGGAAGTGAAGGAGCTGTGGGAACGCGTGGAAGTCGTCTTGAACACGTACCTTAACAACGTAGAACAGCAGCAACTTACGCGTGCGGTCACTTATTTCATCTACCCGGTAAAGAATTACTCAACTAGGAATTGGGGACATGACATGGTTAGGGATATTCGTCAAGGGTATGCGTTGTTGAAGAGCAGCAAGCAAGAATCCAGAAGCTCAAGTGCCCGTTTATCGTCGGGCAATGTTCCCCGTTTCTTTGAAGAAGAGGAACTTGTGGGTGTTAAATCCCGAAAGGAAGAACTTGTAAGCATGCTGGTTGGGCCAAAACCATCCAAACGCTCGGTGATCTCATTGGTCGGTTTAAGCGGAGTTGGTAAGACCACTCTTGCTAGGATCGTCCTACGAAAGTAGCGAGGTTCAACACCACTTTGA
Source organism: Ficus erecta (assembly GCA_008635985.1). Lineage (NCBI taxonomy): Eukaryota > Viridiplantae > Streptophyta > Magnoliopsida > Rosales > Moraceae > Ficus > Ficus erecta. Next base: position 36,707 of record BKCH01000437.1, read on the forward strand.
TTGCCATGCTTGGATCAATGTGTCTCGGCCATATTACTTGAAGGATCTATTAAGCTGTGTAACCAAGATGATCTGCCAAGATGAAGACTCTGTTGAGGGGGAAATGGACGTGAAGCCAGGGCCAATTAATCCGTTTGTTCCGATTTTTGTTGGAAAAGAGGTACGTGATTGTTTTCGATGGTGTTCGGCACCCCGATATTTTCCAATTTATGAGTGATTTTTTGCCTGATAACAATAAGGGAGTAGGATAATCATCACAACAAGTGACAATGCGATTGCTGCGTCATGTGATATTATTCAAACACTACAACCTTTGTCGGAACAAAGAGCTTTGGAATTATTCTGGAAATTCACATCCATATGCCGTGATCAATTTGAAAGTAGATTTTATCTTTGCAAGGAGTTGTCCCTTAGAACTGTTAGAAGATGCCACGGATTGACACTTGTTATTTGGGCCATGGGTGATCTTTTTAGACGCAACCTATATTTCGGGCAATTGGAAGAGTTCATGTCTGAATGGAGACTACAACTTGACAAGTTTGAAGATGAGATTGGCGAAGATCTGTCCCAGATTGAAGAGGTTTCAAGAAATTTCTACCATAATTATGATGATCTTCATTCCCGCAGTAGACTATGTTTAATGTACTTTGGCATCTTTCCGAAGGACTATCTAATTCCCGATGTCAAATTAGTTAAGTTGTGGATCGCCGAGGGTTTTGTCAAAGAAGAGGCAGGCAAGACATTGGAACAAGTTGCAGGAGCATACCTAAATGATCTCATCAACAGAAACTTGGTCCAAGTCTCTCATATGAACTATGATGGCACCGAGAGGTTCTGCAAAGTTCACAGTTTCGTACACCTTATCATCTCAGCAAGGGTTTAGAAGGAGCAAAATTTGTCGAGTCTTGAAGGAGACAGACTCTAGATTATTTGTCAACTGTACAGTTCACCGCCTGTCGATCTATGGTGATGCCATAAATTCTCTGGAGATAATAGATACCGAATGCCCTCGAATTTGCTCTGTTTTTCTTTTTGATGTCAATGAAACAATGATGAGAATCTCACCTCTGATAAATCTATGTGAAAAACTTAAGCATTTGGAGTTGTTGGACCTCGAAAATGCTCCTCTTGATGACCTCCCTTATGAAGTGGGAAACTTATCCCTATTGAAATACTTGAGCTTAAGAAATACAAATATTAAGAAGCTTCCAAAGTCTGTGGGACGGCTGATCAATCTACAAACATTAGATGTTAGAAATACACTGATGCGTGAGCTACCAATCCACATCCAGAAGCTTCGGAAATTGCGACACGCTTTTGGCCAGCGGTCATAACAACAAAGTTAGCTTGGATACAGTCCATGGAGTGCAGATAAAAGAAGGGATTGGATGTTTGGAGAACTTACAAACTCTAATGACTGTGGATGCTTATGGTAGTGCACTTGGTGCCATAGCGGAGATCGAGAAGTTGAGACAATTGAGATGGTTGAGTATTTCCAAGTTGACTACAGACATGGTAAACCACTCTCTGCTCCTTCATTGAGAAGATGAACCACCTTGAGTCTCTTAGCTTATACTTGTCCAACGATCGTGAGACTTTTCATTTGGACGCCATTTCATCTCCGCCATCTTTCCTAAGACAACTCATTTTGAAAGGTCGTTAGAGAAATTGCCAGATTGGATTTTGGGGCTTCAGAATCTGACTATATTGGGTCTAAGTTTCTCAAGATTAGTTGTGGACCCTTTAAAAGCTCTTCAGCAGCTGCCCAACTTAAATGTTCTTTGGCTTCATGGAGCATATGATGGTGAGGAACTTCATTTCGAGGGTGTTTAGTTTCCGAAACTTAAGCAACTAGTTCTGACAGATCTACATAATTTGAGGATGCTTAAAATTGAGAGAGGAGCATTGCCTACGCTTGAAGAGCTAAGACTTGAAACCCGGCAAAATGACTTGTCAGTCGACATCCAACACCTAAGAAATCTCCAACTTCTTGAATGTTATGACATGCCTGACGAGTTTGTTCTCCGCCTGCAACCGGAAGGAGGCTCAGAGTATTGGAAAGTTAAGCATGTACCATCTGTCATTTTCCGGTACCATATTCGTGGCAACCAATATGTGTCATATAGGCTCGGTGAGCCTGGCTTGATAGACCGGTGTTAAAGGGTTGGTAAGAACCACAAGTAATGTTGAAGTATTCGGCCGTCAATTGAGTTTCTTTTACAACGACGATGATGAAGTAGCCAGGACCTCAAATGCTGAATGGAGTGGGCAGTACAGCTTCTTCACCGATGATATTGAAGACTGATTCAAGATTTTCTGGTTTGTTTCAATTCTTCTTCTTGAGTGAAATTAGCCTTTGTTCCTTTCATTTCTTCTGTTTCCATTTATAGTTGTAGAGAAGTTTGTTTCTTCGTTGTTTTGATAAAAGGAATATACATTATTTCTCTGCTTTTACTTATCATAAGTAAACTATTATATAATTTTCACTGAAAACGTTATGTTCTTTATTTTTTAGGCTCTCATGGAAAGCACGAATTCCCGAAAGGCTTGGAATAGGAGATCAATCTGAAGTCATTTCCTCAAATCAATCCCAGATCATCTTGAGTTTATATGAATTAGTTCGCAAATGAACTTGGATAAGGGTTGTTGCTCATTTGCTCTGTTTATAGTTTCTGGCATCAATATCCCATTCGGTGACGGATCAAATTCACAAGCTTCTTTCATTTGTGATTGTCATTGTAATTACTTTCTATAACTCATCACTGCCTCTTAAATGCTGGTAATATTGTCTTGCATATGCTGCCTGTATGCAAAACTGAGATTAATGCTAGAAATGTTCGTCTTGGTCCAAAAAAGTTGTCTGCAAATTACCGTTTTGTTTTTCAGACAGGTGTTCACATGCAAATCGAGTTCACATCATAAATTATTTATGGCGTTTTAATGCTTGCGTGTCATTTAAATCTAGATGTTTTTCAGTTTGTGGAACTATAACTACACTTGTAAATTTATCGGTGATTGGAATTAACGCTTCAAATTTCTAGTTTGACAATTTACTTCCGAACTTGTTAAATTGTTGTAATGTGCCCAGCTAGCTTAACTTTTCTGTTAAATTGGTAATGGAAAGCTCATGTTGCAGTGATTCTTGAAGCTTCTAGAAGGCTCTAGATTAATCTAGAGAGTCATCGTAACAAGTGCAAAGGATAGAGCACGACCAATTCCCAGTTTCAATGAAAGAAAGAAAGCAAGTGCGAAAGCTCAGATTATAGAAACTGAAAAATGGGTAATCCAAACAGGGCTAGAAGCATTAGCGCTCAACAATTGCGGTTTTGTTTATAACGCTTTCTAGCGTTCACTTAAGTAGCACTTCTCGACGCTTTCCTGATTTCCCGTAACAATGCCTCGGTGTTTTGAATATAGAGCCTGCGGCATCCACAGAGAAACAACTAGTCGGTCGATTGACCGAGTAGTGAATTCACATTGATACAAGTGTTTGATGGTATGAGAATGTACTCATCAACAACATCTTCCATGACCTCAGCCACCTCCATTGTTTGCTTCAACCAAATCTGCGCACACGTAAAAAAATGTTTAAATGTGGATGTATTTGAAAAGAATAATTTTAATAAGGGTAAAGAAACAAAATAATAATAATAATAATAATAAAGAGCAAGCAAAAGGAAAAAAAAATGCAAATGTAATATTACATAATATATATATATATATGTGTGTGTGTGTGTGTGTGTTAAAGATTATAGATAAAAGATTATATATATTTTATATATACATGTAATATTATAAAAGATAATAAAGTTTATATATTATATATATATATATATGTAATATTATACACACATGTATTATTATATATAAATGTGTTAAAGATTAAGATAAAAGATTACAAAATATCTAGAAACATAATTTATTAAAAGAATATTTGACACACAAACTACAAAAATAGCAATATTCAATATGCCCAAAACATACGAATGAGTGAAATACTAAGCAATTATATATATATATATAATTAGAACAATTATAAAACACATCTTTAAAACATATGTGAATTCATAAAATTTGTCCCCTGTTCTTTCCTTTTTTTTTTTTTTTTTAGTATACTTTTTTTTTTTTCACCATACATGTTTACTTTTACATGAAAATTTGTGAAAATTATGTTAACACTGGAGTCTAAAAAATTATATAACACTGTTAGAAAAAGGTTACAATATTTTTTTTTTTTTTGTATAGTTTTTCTATTGGAGTTTTGTAGTTATTTATATTTACATACATATTAGGAAATCTTTTGAATTATGCAAACTTGATAGTTTTTAGTAACTTACACGATTTTGTAATTACAACTTATATTATACACAATTCATTTGTAGCGAAATTTACTAGTGAATTTTATCTCTTGTTTTCTAGTCCATTGATACAGACATATTGCCAAATTATGGTAATCTATGTGTTCTCTTCTTCCTTTTATATCTTCTCTTATGTGTCGCCTACTAATGCTTCTCAAAAACTACACTTATGAACAAAATTTACTTTAATATTTTCAAATTTCTATCGAAATTTCTAAAATAATAAAGGAAAAAAATTTTATAAAACATTTTGGGCATGATTCCAATGTGTATTTAATACAAATTTTTAAATATGAAAGCAACCTTTTTAATCGATATTCAATCTTTTTGTGATTTTAACAACGTTTTATTAAGTTTTATTAACGTTTTTTTTTTTTTTTTTTTTTTTTTTTTGTGATATACTTTGCTAAAAGGGAAAGCCTTTTGTGTTATATAATTTTGAACCTAAATTTTCAACAAAAATTCCAAAACTTTTCTTTAATTTAAAATTTTACCGCTTTAAAATCCAAAGCCAACATTTTTTTTTCTTTATCCTAAACACCAATCTTAGAATATTAAATTTTAGAAAAAAAAAAAAAAAAAAAAAGGTTAAGAGAGCCATAATTTGAGTACCTCTTTATAATTTTGCCTATTCTAAAATTAAAATTAATAATTTTAGTGTTATGAAATAGTAAAATTATCAACTTTAATGTTATAATAGGTATAAATATTAAGAAGTGTTAAATTTATAGCATTCTTACATGTAAGCCTAAATTTAAAATAAAATATTTTTAAAATGAGTAACAAATATTAAAAGATTCTTGTCCCCTATCATGTTTTTATTTATACTTAAAAAAAATGGCATAGTATGTAACTTGAGAAATGAAACGGAGCTAAACTTCCTCGAACTTTCCTAGTGTTTACTTGGTCGACTCAGTTGGTTACCATCTCAATAGGAGGATGACGTGTAGCCAAATGCAATGAAACAACATTTTCAATTGACCAAAAAAAAAAAAAAAAGAATAAGAAAAGGAAAAAGAAAAAAAGAGTAGGGTAACATAACATCTTCCAAGAAGGTGCATGAGGCGTGAGGGGATTAAGTCATTAAGTAATATTATTTAATGAGACTTTGGCAATATTCTAGAGACAATTCTCCTCTAGCAAGTCCTCGTCAAGCATTGGCTAGACCGCCACAAATTAATTTATTTGTTTAGAACTCGTTGGAATGCTGATTGGAGTTAATATCGTTTTAGATTTTTTTTTTATATTATTAAAAATGAGTGAATATTTAAAAATGTGAGTTATGAGGCCTTAAATAGAGAAGACTTTTGAGGTTATAACTGGCTCCTTATGAGGACTTTAGTGTATGAAACAACTCACAAAGTCCTTGAAGATAATTATTGCTAATAGGTAATTAATTATTCTAAATATTATGCAATATATATATATATATATGAGGTAATGGATTGATAAAATCACATTTCAAAGGTCATGGATGTGAAGATTAGAAAGAAGAATAGGAATTTGAGACTATAAGGGATTGTACTTTCATCTTAAAAAGTCAACATGTTTAAGTTAAGTAACTCAATATTCTTATATGTCTGTTATTATTGTTATATGTTGACAATATGGGACATGGGTTTCTTTTTATCCTCACAAAAGGCTCTCACAAGATGGGCGCTCTCTTTTTGGAGTCATCAATCTTGTATTTGATAGATCAAGATGCTCGCTTGCAGCTTGTTTGGCTCTGATATTGTTGAAGATAATAGAGAACTTAAAGTCAACCTATAAGTGGAGTGGATCATATCCCCTTATTGGTCTGTTATTGTTGTTGTATGTTTACGGTGGTGAGCTAAGTTTCTTTTAAATCCTTAACTATGGATTGGTATTCGAATTAAGCCAAATCCACTTAATTCTATCAGTGAACACCCATACTTGAAAGCCTCAATAATTTAAGTTGAGAGAGTGATTATTTTATTTTTTTATTTTTTTCATTTTTTAAGAGAATGAGGATGGATGTAAGGGCCCATTTGGAATAGGAGTTCCAACTTATGTTTTCTAGATTGATTTTCAAAAACTCCAACTTCAATTAGCTACTTTAAAAATACCACATCTCTCTGTCTTGCTATTCAATTTCTATAAAACCAAAACTTTAAAAATCAACAACTTTTTTATTTCATATCAAAATGAGACGTTACTTGTCTCTAAACACTCGCAATGATTAACGAACCAAACAATAATTATTTTGCCTTTTTTTTTCTTCTGAATACATTTCAAGTTTTTTACTATTCAAATATCATAATCTATTTTTAATTAACATTTTTATGAAACACACATGCATCCATCCCTAAAACTTCACATCCAACTTATATTCCAAATGGGGCCTAAATGAAAGTGGAGCCACCAAGATTTGGGGAGAGCAAGGATCTCATGGGCCTTGTCTCATAATACTTAATTTGCACCCTAAAGTACGTGTCCTGCGATGGCATCATCACACATAATAATGGGAACTATGGATGATCCCCCTCAAATGACAACTACCGCAGTCTCTCCCTCTCAAGGGGGAAAAAAGAAAAAAGAAAAAAGAAAAGAAAGGCATTAATGAAATTCGAAAAAGAAAAAGGAAGGGGAACAATAAATAAATAAATAAATAAATAAAACATTTCATTGGAGAACATAGACAATAAGACATGAAGAGGAGTCAACCGACTAAACGAAAGACAACATTTGGGAAAGGCTCCGTCCGAAACTAAAAACAGTCGTTGAAGATTTTCCTAGAAATCGTCTAAGATCACATCGCAGATCTGAAGTCGTTGATCTGATCGGAACAATTTGATAGCCCATTGCACGTTGGCTTTGAGACGCCAAGCACCGCCGAGAAATGGCACGGTTCTCGGGGCCTACTGTTGATGTCGTTGACGAGATACTTTGGTTGCTGAAGGGTGAACCAAAGTTGTTTAGAGGAGCTGAAGCAGTGGCTGAGAGTCTGAAACTCGACCTGCGGATTCTCCGTGCTACCATCGTTGTTTCCTACAAACCGACGCTGGCAGTTGAGAAATCTGGGTGCAAGGAATTGAAGGAGTTGTGGGAACGCGTGAAATTCATGCTGGACAGATTCCTTCAAAACCTTGAACAACTGCAGCCGCAGCAGAAGCAGCAGCGGCAGCAGCAGCGGCAGCAGCAGTGGCTGCAGCGGCAGCGGCTGCGGCAGTGGCTGCAGCGGCTGCGGTGGCAGCAGGGGCTACAGGAGTGGACGCCGTCAAGTCCAGTCCAAGTGTTTTCGGAAAAAGACGCAGTCAAGGAGATTCACGAAATGTATGCCAGGTTGGAGTCAGATTATTCACAAGGATCCAGAAGAAGCACAAGTTTGTCGGAGAATTTCCACCCCGTCTTTCTAGAAGAAGAACTTGTGGGTATTATATCCCCAAAGGAAGATATTGTAAGGATGCTGGTTGGAGAATCATCCACAGCCACACGATTGGTGATATCATTGGTGGGGATAGCAGGAGTTGGTGAGACCACTCTTGCCAGTGTTGTCTACCAAAGTGATGATGTTCAACAACAATTTGATTGCCGTGCTTGGATCAATGTGTCTCAATGCCATAACTTTGATGATCTCTTCAGGAATATAAAAACTGATTTGCCCGTATGGAGACTGTCTTGACGGGGAAACAGACACGGCAGAAAAGCTAATTAGTCGCTTGAACCGATACTTTGAAGAAGAGGTATGTGATTATTTTTTATGATGTTTGGCAAAAAGATTTTTCCCAAGCTATGAACGATGTTTTTCCGGATAACTACAAAGGTAGTAGAATAATCATCACTACACGTAACGATGTCATTGCTGCGGCCTGTGATTTTGTTCAAACACTACAACCTTTGTCTGATGAAATGGGTTTAAAATTATTCGGCGGCACTCCATTCAACTACTGGCCTGAATTTGGTAATCAGCATAAGCTAGATATGTTATCCTGTGAAGTTCTTAGGAGCTGCAACGGATTGCCGCTTGTTATTTGGACTGTGTGCCACCTCATGGGAAACGAAAGCACCTTCATATTTTCCAGAAGAGGATGCGAAGTGTGGCTTAGTAATTTCAAAGATGAGATCAGCAAGAGTCCCTCCCAAGTTGAAGAAGTTTGCAGAGTTTTCTATCGTAATTACGATGAGCTCCCTTCCCGTAGCAGACTTTGCTTAATGTACTTTGCCATCTTTCCTAAAGACTATCTTATTCCTGATGCAAAACTAGTTAAGTTGTGGATTGCTGAGGGTTTTGTTAAAGAAGAGACGGGCAAGACACTAGAACAAGTTGCAGAAACATACCTAAATGACCTCATCAATAGAAACTTGGTCCAGATCTCTTGCATGAACTATGACGGCACTGAAAGAATGTGCAGAGTCCATGGTTTCATGCATCATATCATCTCATCACTCGCTAAAAAGTACGGAGAAGTTGAAGACGGGGGGAAAACATGGACTCCAAAACTTTGGTCTTATGTAACTCGCTGCTTCTATGGTGGCACGATAAGTTCTTTAGAGAGGACTTCTGGGCAGCCTAATTTTTCCGCTGTTTTTCTTTCTGATGTCAATCAAATAATGATGAGAAAGTCTTTTGTTGTAAATGTAGACGAAAGATTCAAGCTCTTGGAGTTGTTAGACTTCGAAAATGCTCCTCTTGATGATCTCCCAAAGGAAATTGGAAAGTTATCATTCCTGAAATACTTGAGCTTAAGAAATACAAAAGTGAAGAAGCTTCCAAAGTCTGTGGGTCGACTTATCAATCTACAAACATTAGATGTTAGAAATACACTAATGCAAGATCTACCAATCCAAATCCAAAAGCTTCGGAAACTGCGACACCTTATGGCCAGTGCTCGTAACAACCAAGGTAACTTGGATTCAGTCCATGGAGTGCAGATAAAAGAAGGGATTGGTTGCTTGGAGAACTTACAAACTCTAATGACTGTTGAAGCGCATCGTAGTGCACTTGTTGTCATGAAGGAGCTGGAGAAGTTGAGACAGTTAAGATGTTTGAGCATTTCAAAACTGACTGCAGACATGGTAAGCACTCTCTGCTCCTTCGTAGAGAAGATGACCCTGCTTGAATCTCTAAGCTTATACTTGTCCACTGATCGCGAAACTTTTGATTTGGAATCCATTTCATCTCCACCTCCTCTGCTAAGACATCTTGTCTTGAAAGGTCGGTTAGAGAAATTGCCAGACTGGATTTTGGGGCTTCAGAATCTGAGCATGTTGGGTTTAAGTTTCTCAAAACTAGCTGTGGACCCCTTAAAAGCTCTTCAGTGTCTGCCCAACTTAAAGTTTCTTTGGCTTCATCGGGCATATGAGGGGGAGCAACTTCATTTTGAGGGTGTTAGTTTTCAAAAACTCAAGCAACTTGTTCTAACAGAGCTACATTTGAGGATGGTGAGAATCGAGAGAGGAGCGTTGCCAATGTTAGAAGAGCTAAGAGTTGGACCATGCCAAAATGACTTGTCATTCGACATCCAAAACCTAAAAAATCTCCAACTTCTCGAATTTTATGACATGTTCGAGGAATTTGTACTTCGTCTGCAACCAGAAGGAGGCTCGGATTATTGGAAGGTTAAGCATGTACCATCAGTTGTTTTCCGATATCAAATCTCTGGGAGCCGTTATGTGTCCTACAAGCTTGGGGAGCCTGACTTGTTGGATCGTTTGAAAAGGTTAGTAAGAACAACAAGCAATGTGGAATTATACGGCCGTCAATTGAGTTTCTTTTACAACGACGATGAAGAAGTAGCCAGAACCTCAAATGCCGAATGGAGTGATCAGTATAGTAACTTCACCGATGATGTTGAATACTGATTCAAGATCTTTCTGGTTCGTTTCCATTTTCTTTTCAAGAGAAACTAGTCTTTGTCGTTTTGATTTTTGTTCTTTTCCTTTTATAGTTGTAAATAAGTTTTTTTTTTTTTGGCTCGATTTTATGAATTTGATTTTGCATCCCTGCTTGCACTAATCATTTTTTGACATTTCTACCGTTTTACTAACATCTGTCACTTATTTTTTTCACTGTCTTAGGTCTTATTGGTAAGAAAACTTCCTCAAAGATTTGGACTAAAGGCCCAAGCAAGTCATTTCCTCAAATCAATCCCAGATCCTCCTGAGTTGATTTATGTTTCCACAGGAACATGGTTTATGATTGTTGCTCATTGCTCTGTATGTATTTCTAGTCAATTTGTGTTTTATGTTTTCCGTGCTCGTTATGTTATTTGGTCACGGATATAGTTAAAAGACTTCTTTTCATTTGTGTATCATTGTATCTTTTCGGTATCTTGCATGTAAGCAAATACACATGAAACAAATGCTTGAAATGTTTATCTTAGTTAATAAAATGACATGTCTACTGAATACGAGCAATAACTGTACTGATAGAAAATTAGAAATGATAGTCTATGGAAGGCTATTATGATAATTATTGAAGTTTCGATTCTGAACGAGCAATTGAAAATCTTTGGTAGATAAATGTTTGTTTTGCATTCAAAAATTTATGTGTGGAATATGTTGATGCCGATCAACACCTTTGCAAACTGTGCTACTTCGTAAACGGAACACCACATGAAGCACACTGCTTGAATGATTGTGAGTATAAAGACTGCGGTAGCCTCACTCCATGGCCCGAAATCCTTCTTCATCGTGATGTAGCCACGCCATGACCCTACAGATACAGGATTCAGAGGGCAGTGAGGACAAGTTCTGTAATTTCCTCGTCGAAGAAGTTACTAACTCATTGGATGGCTGGCCTCAGAAAAAAAAATATATATATATATATATATATATATTCTTCTTTTGCATTTGCTAGTGGTACCAAGAATATCCATACTCAAAGAAATGCATACATGATTTCTTAAAAAATAAAATAAAATAATAAATAAAATAAAACACTTACACAAATGTATCACTAGCTGCAGAACAAAAAGTCTGATTTACTAGTAGAGTTGCAACAGAGCATTAGTGCAGTACTCTACTCATCACCAGCCTTCTATCAGCAAATAACATCACTCTTTTAACTCAATAGGGATGGAATTCTAGGGATGTTCAATTTTCAACTAATCCTATGTTTGGATGACATGTCCAATTTTTGAAATTCAAATTTTTTTACAAAAAAATGTTTTTCTCAATTTTTTCATCATTATCTCATTTTGAAAAAAAAAAAAAAAAAACAAAATTATCTCATTTTCAAACTTACTTTGTACAGTACTATTTTGAAAAAAGAAAATGAATTTTTTTAAAATCTTTTCACAATACACTATTTCCAATACCATTTTCTTCTCATTCCAAACAAATATTTGTTTTCAAAAAGAAAAATTTTTACACATCCAAACACCAGCTTATTCTCAAAATGAAAATATTTTCTATTTAAAACAAGAAAATTTTCTTTTTCAAAAATAGACACGCGATTGAAACAGAGCTCCTTTTTTTTTTTTTTTTCAGTTGCGGAAACCCGGGATAACCAGGGAGATTCCTTAAAAAAAAAAAATAAAAAATTCAACCTTCTTGAATTGTAACAGAGCATTGGCATAGTTAACTTTCCTTTTTCTTTTTATTTTTCTCCTTATTTTTTCGATACATAATGCACTCTTTCTTCAATTGCATTTCTCAGGATATAGTTTCATTCGGCCTACCAAGGAAAAAGAAAAAATTAAACCAACCTTTTGACTAATCATGTACCAAGGTTTGGATATTTTTAACTAACAATCTTCTTTTTTCCATTGTTTTAGGTTTTAATGGCAAAGCTGGAAATTCCTGAAAGGCTTGGAACAAAGTTTCAGATGTTTTCTCACATCAATCCCAGATCATCCTTAGTTGATATTTGCTATCACATGAACTCTCGCTTGTTTCTTATTGCTGTGTTTGTGTTTCTTAACAACATTATCTTAATGGATTTCGGTATCAATGTCCTATAGTTCAAGTTAAACCTTCTTGTCATTTGCATGTGATTATCATTGTAACTACTTTTCTGTAACTCATCCCCGCCTTTTAAGTATTGTTGATACCGTCTTGCTGTGAATAAAGCTGTGATAAATGCTTGAAATGTTTCTCTTAGTCAATAAAAGTTGTCTGTTTTTCAGCTCTTCTATTTTAATTGAACCAGGTTTTGAACATATCCTTGAGAAGTTTATATATGGTACGGATAGCTTGGATTGATAATGCTATGTTTTTTTTTTTTAATTAATTAATTATTATTATTTTTTTTTTGGAGAAAATCACAAAATCCTGTTCGATTGAAATTTGTTGTTCAACTTGCGTTCTAGGATATCTTGTCTGTCTTTATTATGTCAGGTCAATTAAAAGGTGTTAAGTGGGGAGGGGATTTTAGAGAGATTGATCTGAGGGGTTCTTTTTGTGACTCTCAACAATGCAAGGGTATGGATTTGATAAAGGATAAATTTCAATACAATAGTACTTGTTCTGGCTCTTTTCTAACTGAAAAAAATAATAATTTAAAAAAAAGGCAAATGGACAGAAAATTATTAGAAAAAAAAATTGAGCCTAGAGAAGGAAAATTCTACATTGTGAGTTGAGAATGAGAGGACAAAAAATATAAGAAGAAAGATAAATATTAACGCGAAGGTGCTATTATAGAATAAGAGAATTTTATAGGATAAGGCATGAAAAAAAAAAAAAAAAACCTTTATCAGTCCAAAAGTATTATATAGTTTTTTTTTAATTTCTTTAAATTTTCTTACAATTGTTTATTTTTTTTTAATTCATGTGAATTTGGTGTGATTCGATAATTAAAATTACATTCTACAAATGAAGTGTTTTTTGCCAACTAATATTAGCCCAGTTAGTAAGGATGTCGATGATTAAGTGAGAGATTCTAAACTTTAATCACAAAAACAACTAGTAGCATATATATAGAGAGGTATACTCTCTATTCCAGACTTATAATTTTATTTTTGTAAGTTACTGTAGCAACCACTGATTTCATTGTAATAGATTTTAGTGACACTTCTTTTGCATCAACATTTATTAAATGATATCATGTTACAAATAATATTACATAAAATTATAAATATAAGGTGCTTATTCGAAAGTTATAACTTCTGAACAAGAAAGTATTCCTAGAAATGCATAAATGTTATAAAACCTATCTTTTATTATTGCATAATATACCCTACCAACAGTAACGGATACAGGGGTGTCAGTTATGAAATTTTGTATTATTTATTTTTACCCAAAAAGTTCTATTATCTTTACAATTTACCTCTACTGAAATTAAAAAAAATTCTTATATAGTCCTTATTTTATCATAACTAAATATAAAATATTCTCACATAATCCCCACTGAATTAATTTAAAAAAAAAAGTTTATACTTTTATTACTTTGTTCCACTAAAATTAAAAATTCTCACATAGCTCCCTTCAAAATTTATTTTATCTTTAAAAAAAAAAATCTGATCTACGTCCCCATTAAAATAGTTTTCTGGCTCCGTTCCTGCCTACCAAAATTTTAGAAAAATTGAGTGGGACACCTCACGAGGTGCCATTGGGAGGAAGGTCACAATGACTCGCATTTATGTTATTGTTACTGCGCTGAAAAAAAAAAAAAAAAAAAACAGTGGTGCTATTCTTAGATTCATCCGCCAAAAAAATAATTAAAAAAGTAAAGATAAAAAATACTAATGAAATAAAATACGTTGCATATTCGATGGCATATGACAAGGTTAGGTAGTCAACAGAGGAAATGATCGTCATTCCATATGACTCATTAGGTAGCAATTAGAGAGTCTGTTGCATGTTGGTTGCGAGAAGCCGAGAGAAATGGCTTGGGCAGATACTGTTTTCTTGTTGATATGGTACTTGAGTTGCTAACCCATAGTTGTTGAGAGGAGCTGAAGCAGACTGAGAGTCTAAAACTCGACCTGGAGATTATCCGGGCTACCCTACACTACCCCGACAAACCGAGGTTAGCTACTCCGAATGCTCGGTTGAAGGAAGTAGCGGAGTTGAGGGAACGAGTCAAATTCGTGTTGGACGCATACCATCACAACTTGGAACACCGACGACCTACGCATGCCGTCGTTAACTACGTCTACCGACCAGCAAATTGGCAAACAGAAGATGATAGAAAGCGACGAAAACAAACTGTAACGGTGATTCATGAAAGACATGCCAGTTTGAAGGCGGTATATTCACTACGAATTAGAAGTACAAGTGTCTGCTTGTTCGATAATATTGTTCGTTGTTTCTTTGGAGAAGATCAACTTGTGGGTATTAAACCCCAAAAAGAAGAACTTGTAAGGATGCTGGTTGGATCAAAACCATCCAAACGTTTGGTGATTACGTTGGTCGGGTTCAGTGGAGTTAGTAAGGCAACTCTTGCTAGTGTTGTCTACCAAAGTAAAGCGGTTCAGCAGCACTTTGACTGCCATGCTTGGATCAATGTGTCACATCCATATTGCTTGAAAGATCTATTAAGCTGTGTAGCCAAGATGATCTGCCCACATGAAGACTCTGATGAGGAGGAAATCGACATGAAGCCAGAGACATTGTACCAAATTTTGTCAACGAGGAGGTACGTGATTGTTTTCGATGGTGCCCGGCACCCTTATGTTTTCCAATTTATGAATGATTTAATGCCGCATAACAACAATGGTAGTAGGATAATCATCACGATAAATGACAATGCGATTGCTCCCTATTGTGATGTTGTTCTAACACTACAACCTTTGCCAGAAAAAAGGGCTATGGAATTATTTGGGAAATCCGCATCCATATCCAATTATGTTCTCTATGTCTTAAAGGAGTTATTCCTTAGGATTGTTACAAGACGCCACGGATTGCCCCTTGTCATTTAGGCCATGGATGGTATTTTAACACGCAAGCAATATCTTGGGAAATTGGAAAAGATCGTGTCTGAGTGGAAAGTACTGCTTGAAAATTTGGAATATGAGATTGGCGAATATCAGTCCCACATTAAAGAGGTTTCAAGAAATTTCTACCATAATTATTAAAATTTTCTTCCTGTGGTAGACTCTGCTTAATGTACTTTGGAGTCTTTCCTAAGGATTATCTAATTCCTGATGTAAAATTAGTTAAGTTGTGGATCGCCGAGGGTTTTGTCAAATAAGAGATGGGCAAGACATTGGAACAAGTTGCAGAAACATAATTAAATCGCCTCTCTCTCCTTTTCCATCTCCCTCACCTAGATGATCTACCACCCTCTCCTTCTACTTTCCTCTCCCTCCTACCAAACATAGCCTTAGTCAATAAAAGTTGTGTATGTTTTGTACCTGTGTGCTTGCAGACCAAACATAGCCTTGGTCAATAAAAGTTGTGTCTGTTTTGTACCTTTGTGTTTACAGGCCTCTGTTACTCACACAGGTGTTATAGCAACAATGCTATACTTTTTGAGCTCTTTAATTTAATTATTTCCTAATACCAGGTTTTGAGAAGAGGATTAATATCCTTGATAACATAGTAATTTGCTTACCATATTATCCTGGATGACAAAGCTATGTTTCTTGTGTGTGTGCGTGTGTTTTTATTTATTTATATTTCTTTTTTTGTATTTCAGAAAAGTGAAAAAAAAAAATACTACTTAAAGTTCAACTGAAATTTGATGTTCAACCTATATCTTATCTACTTTCAGAGTCCAGATTTACTGTTACATTTTCTTATCTCAATGGTTGTCCTTTTAATAGGGTTCTGATAATTTATCAATCTATATAATAATTTTTAATATTTAACATCTTTTATATAGATAAATCTTTAAATTCAGATGATAACATAACATTATTTGGGAATAATAGATCTCGACTCCTCAGTACATGTCTTCTATCAAAGTATCACTTAGACAAATAAAAGTACGTTCAACTATCCCACAAACGAAATTTAATATTAAAAGTCTCTCAGAGAATGCGATGTCTCTAATACTATGTTAAATGAGTTTGGATTAAACTCCTCCTAAAATTAGTTTAAAGAAAAATGGTGTCCATTGGAACAATTCAATAATTTTACGATATGAGATAAATTCAACTTCAAACACCTACATGTAATAAACATACATGTAAATATAATATATATAAGTATACAAGTACTAAAGTATGTATGTATACGAATATATATATATATATATATATAAACTAGTATTGGGAAGTGCCTATGCCACTTATGTGCTTTAGATTTTACTTTTGTCTTTATAAGCTAATATATAAGATAATTGAAAATTTAAACTTTAAAAGTCCATAACTTTCTTCTTTTAAGACGAAATGAAATTTAAAAAAAAAAAAAAATTTCATAAAATGACAAAAGAAACGAAATAAAATTCATAATACTATCTTTTTTCCAAATTTTTACATTTTTTTACTTCAAACAGTTAATTTTGTCAACAACTAACAATGTTTCATTAAGAAAATAAGATATATAATATATATTTTTTTCCATACCCTATTACTTTATTATATACTCCAACATGATTTTTGAAAATTGATGGCCAATGGGAGGAAGGTAAATTTCTTGTCTTGCATAGACGTCATGAATGGAGGTGGCTGCAAACGGAATTTCACTAAAAACGAAGCTACAAATTTTGATTCCTCCGCCAAAAAAATAATAAATAAATAAAAAGTAAAAACAAAAAGTAAAGGGTTGGATTGGATAGCTTTCAGAGAGAATAAAATATGTTGCATTAGTTAGCAGAGGACAAGATTAGATCAAGTCAACAGTGGAAATTATCATCTGTGATTTCATATGACTTGTTTAGATCCCATAGAAAACATTGGTGAAGGTAAGAATTAGTGATAATCTAGCACATTGATTTGAATCTAACGAGAGAAATGGTTCGTTATTTGGTTGACAAGATACTCTGGTTGTTAAATTCTAAAGCAAAGTTGTTCATAGGAGCTGAAGCAGAGGCTCAGAGTCTGAAGCTCGAGCTGAAGATTCTCCGGGCCACCCTAGACGACACCAATGAACCAAGGTTAGCGATTCGGAAATCTCAGTTCAAGGAAGTGAAGGAACTGTGGGAACGCGTGGAAGTCGTCTTGAACACGTACCTTAACAACGTAGAACAGCAGCAACTTACGCGTGCGGTCGCTTATTTCATCTACCCGGTAAAGAATTACTCGACTAGGAATTGGGGACAAGGCACGGTTAGGGATATTCGCGAATGGTATGCGTTGTTGAAGAGCAGCAGGCAAGAATCCAGAAGCTCAAGTGTCCGTTTGTCGTCGGGCAATGTTCCCCGTTTCTTTGAAGAAGAGGAACTTGTGGGTGTTAAATCCCGAAAGGAAGAACTTGTAAGCATGCTGGTTGGGTCAAAACCATCCAAACGCTCGGTGATCTCGTTGGTCGGTTTAAGAGGAGTTGGTAAAACCACTTGCTAGGATCGTCTACGAAAGTAGAGAGGTTCAACACCACTTTGATTGCCATGCTTGGATCAATGTGTCTCAGCCATATTACTTGAAGGATCTATTAAGCTATGTAACCAAGATGATCTGCCAAGATGAAGACTCTGTTGAGGCGGAAATGGACATGAAGCCAGGGCCAATTAATCCATTGTTCCGATTTTTGTTGGAAAAGAGGTACGTGATTGTTTTGATGGTGTTCGGCACCCCGATATTTTCCAATTTATGAGTGATTTTTTGCCTGATAACAAAAAGGGAGTAGGATAATCATCACAACAAGTGACAATGCGATTGCTGCGTCATGTGATATTATTCAAACACTACAACCTTTGTCTGAACAAAGAGCTTTGGAATTATTCTGGAAATTCACATCCATATGCCGTGATCAATTTGAAAGTAGATTTTATCTTTACAAGGAGTTGTCCCTTAGAACTGTTAGAAGATGCCACGGATTGCCACTTGTTATTTGGGCCATGGGTGATCTTTTTACACGCAACCTATGTCTCGGGCAAATGGAAGAGGCCATGTCTGAATGGAAACTACAACTTCACAAATTTGAAGATGAATTGGCGAAGATCTGTCCCAGATTGAAGAGGTTTCAAGAAATTTCTACCATAATTATGATGATCTTCCTTCCCGCAGTAGACTATGCTTAATGTACTTTGGCATCTTTCCGAAGGACTATCTAATTCCTGATGTCAAATTAGTTAAGTTGTGGATCGCCGAGGGTTTTGTCAAAGAAGAGGCGGGCAAGACATTGGAACAAGTTGCAGGAGCATACCTAAATGATCTCGTCAACAGAAACTTGGTCCAAGTCTCTCATATAAACTATGATGGCACCGAGAGGTTCTGCAAAGTTCACAGTTTCGTACACCTTATCATCTCAGCAAGGTTAGAAGGAACAAAATTTGTCGAGTCTTGAAGGAGACAGACTCTAGATTATTTGTCAACTGTACAGTTCACCGCCTGTCGATCTATGGTGATGCCATAAATTCTCTGGAGATAATAGAACCGAATGCCTCGAATTTGCTCTGTTTTTCTTTTTGATTCAATGAAACAATGATGAGAATCTCACCTCTGATAAATCTATGTGAAAAACTTAAGCATTTGGAGTTGTTGGACTCGAAAATGCTCCACTTGATGACCTCCCTTATGAAGTGGGAAACTTATCCCTATTGAAATACTTGAGCTTAAGAAATACAAATATTAAGAAGCTTCCAAAGTCCGTGGGACGGCTGATCAATCTACAAACATTAGATGTTAGAAATACACTGATGCGTGAGCTACCAATCCACATCCAGAAGCTTCGGAAATTGCGACACGTTTTGGCCAGCGGTCATAACAACAAAGTTAGCTTGGACACAGTCCATGGAGTGCAGATAAAAGAAGGGATTGGATGTTTGGAGAACTTACAAACTCTAATGACTGTGGATGCTCATAGTAGTGCACTTGGTGTCATAGCGGAGATCGAGAAGTTGAGACAATTGAGATGGTTGAGTATTTCAAAGTTGACTGCAGACATGGTAAACACTCTCTGCTCCTTCATTGAGAAGATGAACCACCTTGAGTCTCTTAGCTTATACTTGTACAACGA
Organism: Ficus erecta; assembly: GCA_008635985.1. NCBI lineage: Eukaryota > Viridiplantae > Streptophyta > Magnoliopsida > Rosales > Moraceae > Ficus > Ficus erecta. The sequence goes on from BKCH01000437.1 coordinate 56,029, forward strand.
TCGTGAAACTTTTCATTTGGACGCCATTTCATCTCCGCCATCTCTCCTAAGACGACTCATTTTGAAAGGTCGGTTAGAGAAATTGCCAGATTGGATTTTGGGGCTTCAGAATCTGACTATATTGGGTCTAAGTTTCTCAAGATTAGTTGTGGACCCTTTAAAAGCTCTTCAGCAGCTGCCCAACTTAAATGTTCTTTGGCTTCATGGAGCATATGATGGTGAGGAACTTCATTTCGAGGGTGTTAGTTTCCGAAAACTTAGGCAACTAGTTCTGACAGATCTACATAATTTGAGGATGCTTAAAATTGAGAGAGGAGCATTGCCTACGCTTGAAGAGCTAAGACTTGAAACCCGGCAAAATGACTTGTCAGTCGACATCCAACACCTAAGAAATCTCCAACTTCTTGAATGTTATGACATGCCTGACGAGTTTGTTCTCCGCCTGCAACCGGAAGGAGGCTCAGAGTATTGGAAAGTTAAGCATGTACCATCTGTCATTTTCCGGTACCATATTCGTGGCAACCAATATGTATCATATAGGCTCGGTGAGCCTGGCTTGATAGACCGTGTTAAAGGGTTGGTAAGAACCACAAGTAATGTTGAAGTATTCGGCCGTCAATTGAGTTTCTTTTACAACGACGATGATGAAGTAGCCAGGACCTCAAATGCTGAATGGAGTGGGCGGTACAGCTTCTTCACCGATGATATTGAAGACTGATTCAAGATTTTCTGGTTCGTTTCAATTCTTCTTCTTGAGTGAAATTAGCCTTTGTTCCTTTCATTTTCTTCTGTTTCCATTTGCAGTTGTAAAGAAGTTTGTTTCTTTGTTGTTTTTCATAAAAGGAATATACATTATTTCTCTGCTTTTCCTTTCATTTTCTTATGTTCTTTTTTTTTTTTAAAGGCTCTCATGGAAAGCACGAATTCGTGAAAGGCTTGGAATAGGAGATCAATCTGAAGTCATTCCCTCAAATCAATCCCAGATCATATTGAGTTTATATGAATTAGTTCGCACATAAACTTGGATAATGGTTGTTGCTCATTTGCTCTGTTTATAGTTTCTGGCATCAATATCCCATCCGGTGACGGATCAAATTCACAGCTTCTTTTCATTTGTGATTGTCATTGTAATTATATATATACATATATATATATATATGTAATATTATTCACTCATGTATAATATATAAATGTGTTAAATATTAAAGATAAAGGATTTCAAAATATCTAGAAACATAATTTTATTAAAAGAATATTTGACCCACAAACTACAAAAAATAGCAATATTCAATATGTCCAAAACATACGAAAGAGTGAATACTAAACAATATATATATATATATATATATATATTAATTTAGAACAATTCTAAAACACATCTTTAAAACATATGTGAGTTCAAAAAATTTGTCCCCTTTTCTTTCCTTTTTTTTTTTTTTGGGAGACTTTTTTTTTTCACCATACATGTTTTACTTTTACATGTAAATTTGTGAAAATTATGTTAACACTGGAGTCTAAAAACTTATATTAACACTGTTAGAAAAAGGTTACATTTTTTTTTTTGGGGTATAGTTTTTCTATTGGGAGTTTTGTAGTTATTTATATTTACATAAATATTAGGAAATCTTTTGATTTAAGCAAACTTGATAGTTTTTAGTAACTTACCCGATTTTGTAATTACAACTTATATTTATACACAATTCATTTGTAGCATAATTTACTTGTGAATTTTATCTCTTGTTTTCTAGTCCATTGATATAGACATATTGCCAAATTATGGTAATCAATGTGTTCTCTTCTTCCTTTTATATCTTCTCTTATGTTTCGCCCCCTATTGCTTCTCAAAATTACACTTATGAACAAAATTTACTTTGATATGTTAAAATTTCTATCTAAATTTCTAAAATAAATTGGAAACAAATTTTATAAAACATTTTTGGCAAGTTTACAATGTATATTTTATACAAAATTTTAAATATGAAAAGCAACGTTTTTAATCGATATTCAATCTTTTTGTGATTTTATCAATGTTTTATTAAGTTTTTTTTGTTGAAATACTTTGCTAAATGAGTAAGCCCTTGGTTTGGTATATAATTTTGAACCTAATTTAAAAAAAAAAAATTTATTTTCCAAAAACTTTTCATTTTAATTTAAAAATTTTGCCGTTTTAAAATTCACAGCCAACATTTCTTTTTTCTTTATCCTAAACACCAATCCTAAAATGTTAAATTTTAGAAAAAATTAGATAGAGAGCCATGATTTGAGTTCCTCTTTATAATTTGCCTATTTTAACATTAAAATTGATAATTTTAGTGTTATGAAATAACAAAATTATCAACTTTAATATTATAATAGATATAAATATTAGGAGGTGTTAAATTTATAGCATTCTTGTATATAATCCTAAATTTTAAAATAAAATCTTCTTAAAATGAGTAACAACTACTAAAAGATTCTTGTCCCCTATCATGTTTTTATTTATACTTAAAAGAAAAAATGGCATGGTATGTTACTTGAGAATGAAACGGAGCTAAACTTCCTCGAACTTTCCTAGTGTTTACTTGGTCGACTCTGTTGGTTACCATCTCAATAGGAGGATGACACGTAGCCAAATGCAAGGAAACAACATTTTAAATTGACCAAAAAAAAAGGTAATAAGAAAAAGAAAATGAAAAAAAAAAAGAGTAGGTAACATTACGTCTTCCAAGAAGGTGCGTGAGGCGTGAGGGGATTAAGTCGTTAAGTAAATATTATTAATTTTATGAGAACTTGGCAATATTCTAGAGACAAATCTCCTCTAGCTAGTCCTCGTCAATCATTGTCTAGACCGCCACAAATTAATTTATTTATTTAGAACTCGTTTGGAATGCCGATTGGAGTTAACATCACTTTGGATTTTTTTTTTTTATATTATTAAAAATGAGTGAATATTTGAAAATGTGAGTTATGAGGCCTTAAATAGAGAAGCCTTTTGAGGTTATACCTGGCTCCTTACGAGGACTTTAGTTGCATGAAACAACTTACAAAGTCCTCGAAGATAATTATTGCTAATAGGTAATTAATTATTCTAAATGATTATTCTATGCAATATATATATATGAGGTAATGGATTGAGAAAATCTCATTCCAAAGGTCATGGATGTGAAGATTGGAAAGAAGAATAGGAATTTGAAAGTGTTAAGGGATTGTACTTTTATCTTAAAAACTCAATCTGTTTAAGTTGAGTAACTTAATATTCTTATATGTCTATTATTGTTGTTATATGTTTACAATATAAGAGATGGGTTTCTTTTTATCCTTAAGACGGCTCCTAGAAGATAGCGCTCTCTTTTTGGAGCCATTAATCTTGTATTTAATGGATTAGGATGCTCGCTTGGGCTTGTTTGGCTCTAATACCATGTGAAGATAAGAGAGAACTTAAAGGTCAATCTATTAAGTGGAGTGACATATACCATTATCTGTCTGTTATTGTTATTGTATGTTTACAGTGTGAGATTTTGAGTTGCTTTTTACCCTTAACTATGGATTGTTATACGAATTGAGCCAAATCCACTTAATTCTATAAGTGAACACCCTTACTTGAAAGCTTCAATAATTTAAGTTGAGAGAGTGATTTTTTTATTTTTTTATTTTTTTGGGATAAGAGAAGGAGGATGAATGTAAGAGCCCATTTGGAATAGGAGTTCCAACTTATGTTTTGTATATTGATGTTCAAAAACTCCAACTTCAATTAGCTACTTTAAAAATACCACATCTCTTTTCTTGCTATTTCATTTCTATAAAACCCAAACTTTAAAAATCGACAACTTTCTTATTTCAAGTCAAAATGAGATGTTTTTTGTCTCTAAAGGCTCACAACGATTAACAAATAAAATAAGAATCATTTTGCCAATTTTTTTTTAACACATTTCAAGCTTTTATACTATTCAAATATTATAATTTATTTTTAATTCACATTTCAATCAAATGTACACACATCAATCCCTAAAACTTCATTTCCAATTTATATTCCAAATGAGGCCTAAATGAAAGTGGAGTCACAAAGATTAGAGAAGAGCAAGGATCTCATGGGCCTTGACTCATAATACTTAATTTGCACCCAAAAGTGTGTGTTCTGGGATAGCATCATCACACCTAATGATAACTACCACAGTCTCTCCCTCCCTCTTAGAGAGGAGGGGGGGAGAAGGAAAAAAAAAAAAAAAAAAAAAGAAAGGCATTACTTAAATTCGAAAAAGAAGAAAGTAGATTGGAACTATGGATGGTCCTCCATTGATAACTATATCTACCACAGTCTCTCTCCCTCTTAATGGAAGGAAAAAAAAAAGAAAAAAGAAAGGCATTAATTAAATTCAAAAAAGAAGAAAGAAGGAGGAACAATAAATAAGGATGTGTTTAGTGTTCAAATTGAATTTAAAATGGAATGAAAATTTTAAATTAAATTTGATTAATTTTTTAAAAATTAATCTTAAAAAAAAATAAAAAAATCAATCATAAAATATAATTTAATTCAAAATTAAATTAAATATCAAAACGTAAGCTAAATAAATAAATAAAACATTTCATTGGATAACATAGACAATAAGACAAGAAGAGGAGTCAACCGAGTAAACGAAAGACCACATTTGGGAAAGGCTGCGTCCGAAACTAAAAACAGTCATTGAAGATTTTCCCAAAAATCGTCTAAGATCACATGGCAGATCTGAAGTCGTTGATCTGATCGGAGCACGTTTGATAGCCCATTGCACGTTGGCTTTGAGACGCCGAGCACCGCCGAGAAATGGCACCGTTGTTGGAGCGTAGTGTTGATGTCGTTGACAAGATACTTGGGTTGCTGAAGGGTGAAGCAAAGTTGTTCAGGGGAGCTGAAGCAGAGGCTGAGAGTCTGAAAATCGACCTGCGGATTCTCCGTGCTACCATCGCTGTTTCCTACAAACGGAGGCTGGCAATTGAGAAATCTGGGTGCAAGGAATTGAAGGAGTTGTGGGAACGCGTGAAATTCGTGTTGAACACATACCTTCAAAACCTCGAACAACTGCAGCAGCAGCAGCAGCAACAGCAACGACCTAAGCGTCCAGTCCTAAAGTTTTTGGGAAGAGACGCAGTCGAGGAGATTCACGAAATGTATGCCAAGTTGGAGACAGAATATTCACTATGGAAAGTGTGGCTTCGTAATTTCAAAGATGAGATCGGCAAGAGTCCCTCCCAAGTTGACGAAGTTTGCAGAGTTTTCCATCATAATTACGATGAGCTTCCTTCCCGTAGCAGACTTTGCTTAATTTACTTTGGCATCTTTCCTAGAGAGTCTCTTTTTCCTGATGTAAAACTAGTTTAGCTGTGGATTGCGGAGGGTTTTGTTAGAGAAGAGATGGGCAAGACACTAGAACAAGTTGCAGAAACATACCTAAATGACCTCATCAATAGAAACTTGGTCCAGGTCGCTTGTATAAACTCGGATGGCACTGAAAGAATGTGCAGAGTCCATGATTTCATGCATTGTATCATCTCATCAATGGCTAATAGGTACCAAATTTTTGAAGTCTTGAGGGAGACGAGTACAACATTTCCGAATGTTGTAACTCGCTGCTTCTATGGTGACACGATAAGTTCTTTGAAGACGACTTCTGCGCTGCCTAATATTTCCACTGTTTTTCTTTCTCATGTCAATCAAACAAAGAAGGTAGAGTTTTTATTAGTCACTATAATTGAGATGATACATGCTCTTTATGAAATTTCTAATTCATGACATAATTAGGAATTTTATAACTTGAATGTGTCATAAAATGTATTAGTGTTTCGAGGTTTCACAGTCAAGATGCATAATTTTGACATGAACCTCTTGAGCACATCAATCCCTCGTGATTGTCACCTGAGACATTACTAATTAAAATGTTAATAACCTTTACCATAAATCATAAATAACATTTTCACATCAACATAAGCATTAAATATGTGTAACGTCCGTTAAAGAAAACAACGGGCATTACAATAGTAAAATAAAAGAGTAATGTTTTCAACCAAAAATAAAAATAATAATAAAGTACTAAGAGAGTAATAATGCTTCAGAGCTCTATTCTTATGGAGCGCCACATCGAGCCTAAAGACAGTGGTGAGACCCTAGGGTTGGATTCCAACATTGGGATCTATTGTTTTGACCCTTTTTTTTTTTTTTTTTTCATTTATTAACCCTTCTCTCTTTCTCTTAGTTTTTTGATACGGATGCCCTTTGAAATTTTTGCATTTTGTAATTTAATCTCGGAATAAAAAATCTTTGCTACCAATCCTTTGAATTTGAAAATTATTACATTGATGGTCTTTTCATAAAATTCGTTAAATACTAAACGGTTTTGGACATGTACTTTATTCATGACCTCTCTATCAGGGGTATTGGTTGTCATTTTCACTAAAATCAACAACGAATAAAAAAAAAAAAAAAACCCACTCTTGGTAATTTTCATGCCTCATAAAATGGGGAAAATTACAGGCTAAATGATTATCTACTATTAAAAACAAATTGTGACCCTTAACTTTTTTAAAAAGTAAACGATTATCTCGAAGGCTGCACATATTGATTATCTTATTGATATAGGACAATCCAAAAGCATTAGATCATTGTTTAATTACTTTAAATTCATGTATATATATATATATATATATATATATTTCAATTTAATATGAGTTTAATGAGATTTGACCACTAGTAAAAATTATAGATTGACGACGGTTATTAACCGTCGTGTAAAGTTTACACGACGGTTACATAACCGTCCTGTAATCCACCGTCGTGGAATGTTTTAAGATACCACGACGGTTAAAAAACCAATGTGGTATCTCAATATTTCACGATGGTTCACACTGTTGTCGAGTAGAGAAAACAATAGAGCAAATTTCGCTAAAATGAGAACTTTACACGATGGTTTCTATTAAAAACCGTCGTGTAAAGTGGACTTTACACAACGGTTTTTAACAGAAACCGTCGTGTAAAGTCCAACATGAATTAAAAAATAATTTTACATTTTTTGGTGATTTCCCACGGGTGGCCTAACCCGTGTGTTATCAATACACGGCCCAGGATATGATTGACAAAATATTAGCTACATTATATCAACGTAAAAAAATCATCCATTACATTACCAATTTACATATCATAATTAATGAATTACATTATAAATTTTGTCCATTCTCCCATAATCAAATCCATATCATCCCAAGTATAATATTCTTTTCTTTCAAGTACGTTAAATCCATTCAACACTATGTCCCTTATAAAACCTACAACAAAATAACCACATTCAACACTTCCCTCTTGGTAAAGACAAGGACGATCCGAGATTTTTGTTTTATAGTCTCGTCTCCTTTTAATCCCTTCTCCGGCTATAAGCTTCCAATTCATTAGGGCCCTAGCAAGTTTGCAAAATTCAAAATAATTAAGATGCATACCATTAAGATTAAATCAAATAAAATTCAATTTTGACATTTCATCGAGCATGTGGTGGGCGGAAAAAAAAATGCATAGAATATTGTATGTTCGTAGATCTTAAAATGCCAAAAAATTGCACAAAAGATTCGTCTATAAAGAGCAACAATAAAAAAAATTGAACAACAATAAATACACAAATTGCATTCCAAAAAAGTTATAAAATAATTGTGTTCTTATTTTTGTTGGAAAACAAGATTTTGAGCAATATGGAAATCACCTTGCCTTTCTTTGATGCAAAATAGTTCACAGCCTTGATGGGAAGACAGGGTGGCAGTGAAGGTGGTGACGGTGGCGGCGAAAAAAAAGAGAGAGAGGGGAGGGCGACGGGAGAATGAAGGGGAGGGGATGGTGGCCTTGCGGGCGACGGTCAAATGAGGAAGAGGGGAGGGGGGCGGCGTCACCGAGAGAATAGGGAGGGGGTAAGGCAGCGACGTTGTCGGCGGACGGGCGAAGGAGATAGTGGATAGGAGAAATCTTTGAGCCGTCGTGTAATCTCTGAGATTACACGATGGTTTTGGCAAACCGTCATGTAATCTCGAGATTACACGACGGTTTAGGGAAACCGTCGGTTTCTGGACACCGTCGTGTAATCTTCTGAAAATCACTCTAAAAATTTGAAATTTTGTCAAGGGTTTACGCGCGAATTTCATGAAGTAAAAATTTGAATTTTGATTTTTGGAAGGTTAGAGTAATCTCCGTCGTGTAATCTTCGTCGTCTAAGCCAACTTTTGTTGTAATGGATGGTTAAATTTAATACCCATGAAACAATTTTATCGATCGATATTAGCCAAGTCGGTAAAGAAGTGGTGGGTTAAATTAGAGATCCTAAGCTAAGGAGGTGTTTGGCACTCCCACTTCAATCGAAAATTTCCAAAACTTTTTGGTATTTTTTTGAAATTTAATTTAGAACTAAACCAATTTAACTATTTAAATATCTAGTTTTCTCTTGAAAATTCAAACTTTAAAAGTCCATAATGTTCTTCTTTTAAGGTGAAATGAAATTGTTTTTTAAAATAAATTTTATAGAATTACAAGAGAAACGAAATAAGATTTATATTGCTATTTTTTATTCCGAATACATTCCAAGTTTTTACACTTTTTAACTCCAAATAGTTAATTTTGTTAACAAACAACAACGTTTCATTCAAAATAAGTATATATATTATTTATTTTGTGCATACCCTATTATTATTATATACTCCAACATGATTTTTGAAAAATTGATGGCCAATGGGAGGAAGGTAAATTTCTTGTCTTGCATAGACGTCATGAATATAGGTGGCTGCAAACGGAATTTCACTAAAAACGAAGCTACAAATTTTGATTCCTCCGCCAAAAAAAATAATAAATAAATAATAAATAAAAACAAAAAGTAAAGGGTTGGATTGGATAGCTTTCAGAGAGAATAAAATATGTTGTATTAGTTAGCAGAGGACAAGACTAGATCAAGTCAACAGAGGAAATTATCATCTGTGATTTCATATGACTTGTTTAAATCCCATAGAAAACATTGGTGAAGGTAACAATTAGTGATAATCTAGCACATTGATTTGAATCTAGCGAGAGAAATGGTTCGTTATTTGGTTGACAAGATACTCTGGTTGTTAAATTCTAAAGCAAAGTTGTTCATAGGAGCTGAAGCAGAGGCTCAGAGTCTGAAGCTCGAGCTGAAGATTCTCCGGGCCACCCTAGACGACACCAATGAACCAAGGTTAGCGGTTCGGAAATCTCAGTTCGAGGAAGTGAAGGAGCTGTGGGAACGCGTGGAAGTCGTCTTGAACACGTACCTTAACAACGTAGAACAGCAGCAACTTACGCGTGCGGCCACTTATTTCATCTACCCGGTAAAGAATTACTCAACTAGGAATTGGGGACATGACATGGTTAGGAATTGGGGACATGACATGGTTAGGGATATTCGTCAAGGGTATGCGTTGTTGAACAGCAGCAAGCAAGAATCCAGAAGCTCAAGTGCCCGTTTATCGTCGGGCAATGTTCCCCGTTTCTTTGAAGAAGAGGAACTTGTGGGTGTTAAATCCCGAAAGGAAGAACTTGTAAGCATGCTGGTTGGGCCAAAACCATCCAAACGCTCGGTGATCTCATTGGTCGGTTTAAGCGGAGTTGGTAAGACCACTCTTGCTAGGATCGTCTACGAAAGTAGCGAGGTTCAACACTACTTTGATTGCCATGCTTGGATCAATGTGTCTCGGCCATATTACTTGAAGGATCTATTAAGCTGTGTAACCAAGATGATCTGCCAAGATGAAGACTCTGTTGAGGGGGAAATGGACGTGAAGCCAGGGCCAATTAATCCGTTGTTCCGATTTTTGTTGGAAAAGAGGTACGTGATTGTTTTCGATGGTGTTCGGCACCCCGATATTTTCCAATTTATGAGTGATTTTTTGCCTGATAACAATAAAGGGAGCAGGATAATCATCACAACAAGTGACAATGCGATTGCTGCGTCATGTGATATTATTCAAACACTACAACCTTTGTCTGAACAAAGAGCTTTGGAATTATTCTGGAAATTCGCATCCATATGCCGTGATCAATTTGAAAGTAGATTTCATCTTTGCAAGGAGTTGTCCCTTAGAACTGTTAGAAGATGCCACGGATTGCCACTTGTTATTTGGGCCATGGGTGATCTTTTTACACGCAACCTATATTTCGGGCGAATGGAAGAGGTCATGTCTGAATGGAGACTACAACTTGACAAGTTTGAAGATGAGATTGGCGAAGATCTGTCCCAGATTGAAGAGGTTTCAAGAAATTTCTACCATAATTATGATGATCTTCCTTCCCACAGTAGACTATGCTTAATGTACTTTGGCATCTTTCCGAAGGACTATCTAATTCCCGATGTCAAATTAGTTAAGTTGTGGATCGCCGAGGGTTTTGTCAAAGAAGAGGCGGGCAAGACATTGGAACAAGTTGCAGGAGCATACCTAAATGATCTCATCAACAGAAACTTGGTCCAAGTCTCTCATATAAACTATGATGGCACCGAGAGGTTCTGCAAAGTTCACAGTTTCGTACACCTTATCATCTCAGCAAGGGTTTAGAAGGAACAAAATTTGTCGAGTCTTGAAGGAGACAGACTCTAGATTATTTGTCAACTGTACAGTTCACCGCCTGTCGATCTATGGTGATGCCATAAATTCTCTGGAGATAATAGATACCGAATGCCCTCGAATTTGCTCTGTTTTTCTTTTTGATGTCAATGAAACAATGATGAGAATCTCACCTCTGATAAATCTATGTGAAAAACTTAAGCATTTGGAGTTGTTGGACCTCGAAAATGCTCCTCTTGATGACCTCCCTTATGAAGTGGGAAACTTATCCCTATTGAAATACTTGAGCTTAAGAAATACAAATATTAAGAAGCTTCCAAAGTCCGTGGGACGGCTGATCAATCTACAAACATTAGATGTTAGAAACACACTGATGCGTGAGCTACCAATCCACATCCAGAAGCTTCGGAAATTGCGACACGTTTTGGCCAGCAGTCATAACAGCAAAGTTAGCTTGGATACAGTCCATGGAGTGCAGATAAATGAAGGGATTGGATTTTTGGAGAACTTACAAACTCTAATGACTGTGGATGCTTATGGTAGTGCACTTGGTGCCATAGCGGAGATCGAGAAGTTGAGACAATTGAGATGGTTGAGTATTTCAAAGTTGACTACAGACATGGTAAACACTTCTGCTCCTTCATTGAGAAGATGAACCACCTTGAGTCTCTTAGCTTATACTTGTCCAACGATCGTGAGACTT